>MU716990.1:146017-162598 GCA_026770625.1 Nicotiana glauca | reverse complement strand
GAGTGGTACGCCTACCACATGATATTATGAAATGGGAGTGAGTGGTACGCCTACCACGTGATATTATGAAATGGGAGCGAGTGGTACGCCTACCACGTGATATTATGAAATGGGATCGAGTTGCACGCCTGCAATGAGAGAAAATTGAGACAAGTGAAAGTGGTTTGTTTTCCCTTATTCTGTGTTAGAAGAAATCAGATGTAGTTTCTTTTGTTATTCCTGATATTCCGTTTTATCTGCTACCCCATAAGTATGTTTCCTTCCCAGTTTTAATTATTTACTTTCCGCTATTATTTTATTGTACTTGTATATATATCTGCACAGGTTTATCTGGTAGTCTGGTCTAGCCTCGTCACTACCTCGCCGGGGTTAGGCCAGGTACTTACCAGCACATGGGGTCGGTTATGCTGATGCTACACTCTGTGCATCTTTTTTCACAGATCACAGTACCGGAGCAGGAGCTTTTGGACAGCAGTAGGAGTGTTGAGAGCTGACTTCAGTCCAAGGACTTTCAAGGTAGCCTAGCTGGCGTCTGCAGGCCGGAGTCCCTTCTATGTTATTAGTTTGTTTTCCTTGTACCGAGACAAACATTGATGAACTTCTATTCAGACTTGTTTTTAGCGCTCTTTAGTAGTTCGTGAGTTGGTGACACCAGTCTTGGGTAGAGAAATGTTAAACTTCCGCATTTTTGGTTTCAGTTATCTATGCTTTTAAGACTTCCGCTTTTATGTTAATTGTCTCGCCTTTCCTTATATGGTTAATGTTTAATAGAAGTGTTAAGTTAATTGGCTTGCCTAGCTCCTATTAGTAGGCGTCATCATGACTCCCGATGGTGAAAAATCCGGGTCGTGACAATTATGGACTATTATATAGTAGAGACATAACAAAAGTTAATAAATAAATAGGAATACCTTTTTAATGAAAGATTTATTTAAAATTAACCATTATATTAGTGGATAACGTATAATACTTTTTATTTTAATTATGACATAAATTACTCTCAACTTAATGATTTATGATTAAGAAAAAAGTAATTTTGAATAGTTAACGATTTATTAAGTAAATTTGAGAATTGACAAGTTTATTTACATAGAATTGCATAATGTTCAATTAGGCGAGCCCAGTACGCTGGGTGTTGGGCGTGTCCGGAGCGTAAGCCCCGAAGGTCGAGACGTAAGTCTAATGGAACTAAGCCCCACACATAAGCCCATGGGCATTTTACGAGTGTTCGCCCCCGGGCAAATCCCAATTCTGCCTTTTAAAACAGAGATTAGGATCTCTTACTAAATCAAATAATTGAAAATTATTTAATTGACAAAATACTTTTAACTCAACAACAATAACAACCCAGTAAATCCTACAAGTGGGGTCTGGGGAGGGTAGTGTGTATGCAGACCTTACCCCTACCCCGAAGGGTAGAGAGGCTGTTTCCGAAAGACCATCGGCTCAAGAAAACAGAAAGACAAAAGGGAGACAATATTAGCATCACCACATAAATCGTAGGAAAAATAGGAACAACATTAAATTTAGAAGAAAGATGCTGAGTAAAAGCGATAGGTAGTAAATATGTCATGCATTGAATAGCGTAATAATTAGACACAATATTGCCAATAGCTGTCTTAGAAAAAAATCCTACCGGACTAGTCTCGTAGAGGTATGAAGTAAGGCAAGACTCGACTACCTCCTAATCTACAACTCTAATACTCGACCTCCACATTTTCCTATCAAGTGTCATGTCCTCGAAAATCTGAAGTCTCGCCATATCCTGCCTGATCACCTCTCCACAATACTTTTAACTCCTAAATAAAAAAAGATACTTTCTTTACTTACAAATTGGAGACATAAGTTAAGCATAATTCTTCTATTTCAATTTGCTTATAAGTAAATCATAACAAGCGTTAGATTCTAAATATTAGAATCTATATCCTAGAATTGGAAGGAGTTAGAAAAATTAAACTTCTAAATATTAGGAGAATAATTAAATGAGTATTCTTAAATATAAGAAAAATAATTAAATGATTATTTTGTCAAGTAAAAACTCTATTTTAAAGGAGTTAAAAAGGCAAACGACATTTCGCTAAGGGCCTTCGTGCTTTTAATATAGTACTAGTCTCTATACTCGTGCGTTGCACAAATATTTTAAGTCAAATATCATATAATTCGTATGAAAAATATTAAAATTTTAGTTGCGTAGGTATTCTAATAGTAACATTTGTTAGAGAAATAAAACAGAACTAAATCATGTAAAAAGAATTACTCACAGAATATAAAAATCAATCAATATTTTTCAAATTATTTTGATCAGTCTATATCTCGATTTGAAGATTCATGCTTTAATAACTAAGAAGAAAAGTAATTAGCCACGTACTTAATATGCTTAATTAAATACTACAATTAATTTCATATATCAAACCTACCATTGAAGGAATGATGGTGTACCTTTACACAAAGAAAACAAACATAGAAGTTAAACCTCAAAATAAATATATGCTATTCATGTGATCAATTACGCAAGAGAAAGTATTCTTACTCTCAGTATGTTTTGAGGTTTAGGACGACATGTAATTATAGGACAAACGCCTGATTTAAGTTTAACCAAATTTATAGGAGTTTAGGGTCGGCTGCATATTTGATTCATATTATAAGTAGAACTAAAATTGTACAGTTTGTAGTTTAAATCGGAAAGTAAGTAGAAGTAAAATTATAGTTTAAATGAAAAAGAATTGCATCTTTCAATAATATATATTTTAAATATTACAACTGTGTTCACCTTTAACTTTCTTCTTTAAACATATATTTTATTTATTTAAAGGCATAAAAGTCAATTAATATTTCATGAATATTTTTGTCCTTTAACATTTAGCATGGAATATTCGTGCTTTTATAATAATATAGATAGATAAATTGTTTACAATTACATTTAGTCATAAGGAATGAAGATATTCGGGAGAGAATGTGTGTTGTTCCTGTGGACGACAAGATGCGAGAAGTGAGACTTAACTGGTTCGGGCACGTGCGAAAGAGAACAATAGATGCCTCGGTTAGGAGGTGCGAGCGGTTGGCTTTGGCAGGTACGGGAAGAGGTAGAGAGCGCCTAAGAAGTATTGGGGCGATGTGATCAGGCAAAGACATGGCGCGACTTCAGATTTCCAAGGACATGGCTCTTGATAGGAATGTGTGGACGTCGAGCATTGGGGTTGTAGGCTAGGGGGTAGTCGAGAGTTTTTTCTGCTTTGTACCAGGTAGTTTGATAGAGTTTTGTCTAGGTCTATTAGCGGTCTATGATATGTCCACATTATTTTGTTGTTTTGCATATATTGTGTTATTGCCCTTTCACCTATTTGTTGTCTCTTACGATGTTGTTATTATATTTTTTCTTCTTTTGTTGTGACTGTTGCGTATTTTCTTTAAAGGGTGTGAATGGGAAATGGAAGAGGCGCCTTTTGGATTGCACCTCTCCATCTCACCCTTCCTTTGTCTATAAATTTAGAGGCTTGCCTCATTTTTAAGAAATGAAAAATCTGAAAATTTCTCCCCTCTTTTCTACATTGTTGCATTATTTTCAAATAAACATAAGTTTCAAGTGTGATTTGTTCCGTCTGTTGAGTTCGCTGAAATTCTGTAGTTTCGATTGCCAGTATTGTAGAATAGTTATTCCGCTCTATCCTGTGAGAAATTAATCCAAAACCTTGGGCAACAGTGAGGGGATTAAATTCCTTAAGGACACACAAGCAACTTGTGGGCTTGGAATTAGTTTTCTGTTTTGTTTATTAAACTAACGTTTCTCTGCTTCTCTGATTTTCTGATTTTGAACACAGTAATACCAACAATCTTAAGGAATTTAATTTGTTTTCTATGTTTGTCTTAACATCTGTTTGTTGGAGCAAAAACCAAAATTAATCTGGATAGATTACTGTTAAGATGACTGCAGAAAAAGGAAAATGGAGTGGAAGACCTTTGATTGCTATGGAGAAATAGTGAATCAAAACTGTCCAAGATGGTCGATCCCTCTTGGATAATAATCTTTAATTGAATACATTTATTTTGTTTCAGAATGCTCATTATAAATAACATAAGTTATTCATATGGATTGCTTGAAGATTCCAAAATGATGCCACCTACTACCATGTGTTGCTTTGGCATATTTGAAGTTACTAATAATATAAGGAGGAAGGAATATCATACAGTGACAAAGTCCAACGTAACAAAGAAATTGTTTCAGAATTTCTGATGGGAAAAAAAATACATATATGATGCAATCTGCTTAGTTGTTTATCTCTTAAACAGTGGCAAAGGCGCAGTTTGCTTAAATAGTGATGAAGTCAAAAGCGAAGAGTGAGATCATAACATACTCACAACCAGAGACTAATGAAAAGTCACGTTGACATGAAGAGTTGCAAAATATATTTACTCATCTCTGTAATGAGTAATAAAGGGGGAGAATAATAAAGAATTTTGCAGATTCATCATCACAAAAGAAAATAATGTGATAGTCATGTACCAATAAAGAGGAAGCGATGCTCTGTGAAGAGTCATAAGGCGTGCAACTAAAGCACCAAACCAAACTCGCCTCTTTTGATCGGGCAAGCCCGAAAAATTTAAATGGCTATACAAAATCAGAACCCTAAGTCATGAAGCAGAAATTGGCTTCGTCTAGTTTTGGTCCAAAGATATACGGGTGATCACTTTCTGACTTGAGAGATGGTCATAGCGTCTATTAATGGATCGAAAAGAATTGAGATATACACAAGTGGCTCGATTTTTTTTAAAGTGTTAAAGGGTTATAATGGTTTAGTTGAAAAAACCATTAGGAAAGAAAATTAAAATCCGACTGATTTTCTACACCCGTTATGGAGTATAATATCTTCATGATTTTCTACTCCTACTTCGAGATCAAAATTTACGTGATTTTACACTCGTTCGTTGAGATTAAAGTCTTCGTAACTTTCTACTCATTTGTCGAGATTAAAGTCTAATTGACTTTATACTCGTTTTGGAGATTAAAATCTTAGTGATTTTCTACTCTAATTTATTCAATTTGAAGAATAAAAAACTTCACCGTTTATTAAATTTAAGTGTGTCACATATTATTCGGTTTGAAGATTAAAAACTTCGCTGTTTATTTGATCTAGTTGTATCAGATGTTACTCGGTTAGAAGATTAAAAACTTCACAGTTTATTAACTCTGAATATGTCAGATTGGTTTGAAGATTAAAAACTTCACCGTTTATTAATTCTGGCTCTATTGTGACACAAACACGAGTTCAAGTGGTTGGCCCTACAAAGTAATATGGACGGTGAATATGAATCTCCTTTTGAAGAAATATATTTGAATATGATGTTATTCATCAAAAAATGACCACATACACGCCCCAATCGAATGGAATTGCAGAAAGAAAGAATAGAACATTAAAGGAGATGATGAATGCATTGTTGATAAGTTCTGGTTTACCCCAGAATTTGTGGGGGGAAAGTTATTCTTTCAGATAACCGTATACTCAGTCGAGTTCCCAATAGCAAGACGC
This sequence comes from Nicotiana glauca, assembly GCA_026770625.1. Taxonomy (NCBI): domain Eukaryota; kingdom Viridiplantae; phylum Streptophyta; class Magnoliopsida; order Solanales; family Solanaceae; genus Nicotiana; species Nicotiana glauca. The sequence goes on along the minus strand of MU716990.1, from coordinate 157,073 downwards.
AATCCATTCCATAGGAAAAAATGGAATGGAAGAAAACTCAACTTAAATATTTTAAAGTGTGGGGGTACTTAGCTAGAGTGTAAGTTCCTAAACCCAACAAAAAAAAATATCGGACGGAAAATTATTGATTGCGGTTTTATAGGATATACAACAATAGTAAGGCATATCGTTTTCTGATTCATAAATCAGAAAATCCCGATATTCATATTAATACGGTAATCGTATCAGATAATGTTGAATTCTTTGAGAATATTTATCCGTACAAAAGAAATGTGAGTCGTCTAGTGAAATATCTAAGCGACCTCGGGAAGAAGAAAAGAAAATTACACCTAATGAGGTGAATCCAAGACGTAGTAAGCGTCAAAAGACAACTACTTCCTTTGGACTAGATTTTCTGACATTCTTATTAGAAAGTGAGCCTCAAACATTTAAAGAAGCAATGTTAGAAAGAGGTAGTCAATAGTGAAACAGAATCCATATTAAGTAATCATACTTGGGAATTGGTTGATCTTCCTTCAGGAAATAAACCTTTGAGTTCCAAATGGATTTTCAAGAGATGGTACTATTGACAGATATAAGGCAAGATCGATTAAGGATTAAGACAACGAGAATGTCTTGATTACTTTGACACATGCTCACTGGTAATGAGAATTACATCTATTCGGATGGCAATAGCATTAGCCGCCGTGTATGGCCTTGAAATCCATCAAATGGACATAAAGTCAATCTTCTTAAATGGATATTTGGAGGAAGAAATTTATACGGAACAACCTGAAGAGTTCGTGATTTCCGGAAAAGAAAAGAAGGTGTGCCGACTTGTTAAGTCACTTTATAGACTAAGACAAGCACCCAAACAAGGACATGCGAGATTTGACCAAATAATATTGTCAAATGATTTCAAAAATTAATAAGTGTAAACACATGTGTTTACGTTAAGAATACTTCAAATTATATAGTCATTATTTGATTATATGTAGATGATATGTTGATGAAATATTTAAAATGTGGGGACTTTTAGCTTATGCATGACAAAAGTCAATGTTAGACGTAATGTCTAAATGATATAATATTTGAAGGCCAATGATATAGTAGTTGGTAAATTCATCAGTTGTTTAGTCTTAATGAAGACTAGTTGATGAAACTACTATTTCGGAAGTTGGTCACGTGCTTTTCTCGAAAGATCATTTTCTTTATTGGAAAAATTTATATTGTTTAGTTCTTTTATGAAATGATGTCACTTTGAAGGTTGTGACTTTTCCTAGAAAAATACGTCTGTATGTTTTTTTATGGACATGACCGTTCATGAACAAATATATTAATACGTTGGTCTATAATGAGGTGAACCAACCGATAAACATGACCAATATCCATTACAAGTTGGATTTGTTTCATAAATGAAGGTGCTATAATTTGCAAATCACATAGACATATGAATAAATAGCATACAAATGCTTAAAAATAAAGTGATTGATAAATGTGTTATATATTAAAAGGTTGTGGTCACAACTGATGCCAATCATTCCAGCTGTTGTTATAATATAGTATTACTACATTAAGTGTAGTCAATAATATGATATGCAATCGAAAGTCGAGACGTGTTAGTCTACAACATAAGGAATTTTGCATTGAACGTTCATGACAATGAAACAAGTTTTGAAGTATACTCCAAATTATGTTTTGCACTACAATAAGTATCTCGCGATAATAGAGGGGTATAGTAATGAAAATTAGATCACCGGTTCAATCGATTCTAAACAGTCGGTGGATGAGCGATGTATTGAAAATTATCCAAACAAATATGCATTGATCGCACTACAGTGGAGGCTGAGTTTATAGCCTTAGACAAGGCCGGTGAAGAAGCTGAATGGCTCCGAATTTCTTGAAATATATTCTATTTTTCCCAAACTTTTGGCACCTATATGTATAGATTGTGAAAATCAAGCGACAATAGGAAGGGCTAGGAGCGTTATGTATAACGGAAAGTTTCATCACATAAGACGTAGACATAGAACTGTTAGACAACTACTTTCTAGTGGAATTATCACAATTGATTATGTAAAATCAAAGGATAATGTGGCGGATCCGCTTACAAAAGGCTTAACTAGAGAGGGAGTTGAGAAATCATCTAAGGGAATGGGACTATGGCCGAGGACAAGTCATCATGGCGGTAACTCTACCTAGATTTTTGGAGGTCCGAGATCTAGGTTCAAGGAGCGCAAACAAAGTTGTGCATGACCGGTTTAACATTGTCAAATATAATATTTTAGTTCATTCTCGTGATGAAGACAATGTTCAGTAACAAGGATAAAAGGTTAAGACATTTTTTAATGGTTTCTAAGTTTGATGCAGGGTATATCAAATAGTGTATCTACGGGATAACACGTTTAGGAATCACCTATGTAAGTGTGAAGTGTAAGCCGCTTCAAGGAGAATTCTGTAAGGCCAGTTCTCTACGCACTTATGAACCAGGTGGTGTTCATGGCTGAAACGAACACAACAATGAGAACCAAAGATGGTTAAGGGTTGATTGTGTGACTTATGATTGTCTAGGTATACATCAAAGCTCGACGGTTCAAAGATATCAATTCTACCGATTGACCGAGTATATCCGACATAAGTTCACTACGGAAAGTTCAAAGGGAAACCTACTTATCCAGATGCGATTAGTCCTTACACTACAAGAAATCTCACTTTTTATGGCGACTAAATTCGCTACAAAAGCGCAAAAAGTCGCCACTAAATGTTTACAGTAGCGACCATAGGCTCGCCGCATGGAAATCCGTTACTAGTTGTTAGTTGTGACGACTAAGGAGAGTCGCCACAATTAATAAGCATTTGTGGCGACTTTTGTCGCGGCAAAAAGTGAATTAATATGCAACAAAAACACGTTCTACAAAATAGATTGGGGAAAGTCGCTGCAAAATAACTACTTTTAGCGGTGACAGTAGCCGCCACAAAAACAATCAGAGGCGCCGCTGAAAGTGTTTATTTTTGGTGGCAACTAGGGTCGCCACTAAAGCCTTAATTTTTTTTAAAAAAATATATATAATAATTTAATGGGCATCCTTAATCCTGCTATCTGCTTAACATGATAAAAATAATCATGAAAACCATCAAATACACTTAAACAAAGTTATGTAGGAACTTTTCATTACCAAATAGTCTATACATCAAAGTATACAACGCTTTGTAATACATTGTACTTGTATATGCAGATGGGAAGAAAAAAATCAAATGTTTTGAGTTCCTACTTGTTTAAGAACTTTATCCTGCTATTTTAAGAAAAAAATACAAAGGATCATATCTTCAAACTAGTCTTCGAGCAACTTCATTTTATTTTCCAGTTGTTGAAGCACTTTGTCGTCGCTATTGAAAAAATAAAGAACATTAATATAATGTGCACTAAAAAAAGTGTTGATGATAAGTCAAGTACTAAAGGAAAGCATATTAAAAGAAAGGTCAGTTAGAACTACAGAACTGTGCCAAGTGATTGTCAAGATATTCAGGGCTTAAACTGGAAATTTAAGCAGATAAATAAAAGTTAGAAAATTACAACATAAGTATCCATATTAAACACAACATTCTTCTCAAGATACTTGCTCTTGAATCTAGTTTGTAAAGTACTTCTCTGTAATAAGGAAATTGCGTAGAAAGGTTAAATCTGCTAGTATTCTTTCTTTAGTTTAAGACCTGAAACCATGACATATAGCATTAGTTTTGATATGGTCTATCCTTTATTTCAAATATGTATGGATAAATGGTCACATGCAAACATGAGCTCAGAGTAGATAATAGGGTATATGCAGCTCATCTTGCATTGATAGTCATTTGATTAGAAGCTGGTAGTTTATGAAACTCAGCCAGTTCTACCTGAGATTTAGAATTTAAGCGGCCAGTAAGAACTACAAGATGGCAAGCACATTCTCTGGCAAGACTACCAATCTTCAAGTATTGTTTCCATGGATGAATAATCCAGAAATTTCAATTAAATGCAGATTAACAATGATGGAACTTGAGAATAAAAAAGTCTAACAAGTGAGGTTTGTAATTTGTTTTAGTCACCATTCTTCAGTGACCTTAGAACCAAACACTAATGAAGGCTTCAAGAAATCCCTTTTCATTGCTCTTGGTACCTACACCATTTCCTTCAGTCTCAGAAATGTAAAAATACTCACTTCCAAAACCTGCAAATTAAGAGGTTCAACTTTTCATAAAAATTGTAATGACGGAAGGTTAATTAAAATAATAAAACTAGAATATATATATATCCACTGACCATCTATAAAACTTGCTAGCTTTTCAAGATTGGTACAAACAAGCTTGTGAAGATCATCCCTGGCCCAAACTGGATGAATAACCATGGAAATGGCCATGACAGTGGCGACGCCAATCAGAATGGTCGCTAACCACTCACAAGCAACGGTGAAAATATCCTCGGAGTGGTAGCTTGAGACTGCGACCAAGTTGAAGGTCAACACAAAAAGAAGAATCATCCTCCAGGTAGAGGACAGATTACCTGAAGTTCTCATTTGTATGAACTGTTTTTCTGCAAATTAACAAGAAAAAACAAAAGATCTATTTCAGGCCCAAAAAATTAAAAACTTGAAAGATTGAAGAAATATTGAAGAAAAGAACTAACTTGAGGTCAGCAGAACCAAATTGAGCAGCTAAACCAATACCAGGTAGATTACATGTACAATAGAGCCGTAAAATTGTCCTTATATAACTATAAATATTACTCCCTCCTGTAGAGGGAGGCATTTTCACCCTTTGCTGTGGAGATGATGAAGCATCCATGGAGGCATCAAGGAATTAGAACCATGGCGAATTTGCCTTCGTCTGTGCTCGTAAATCCAGTTGATCGAACAGGAGCTCTTATATTCAGAAATTTGGAACATAATTTATTTATTAAGAAAATCAATATACTAAATAATATTTCTGAGGTGAGCTTGCAACAGAATGCTACAGAGTTTTGGATAGCTAAATTTCTTTTTATATTTCTTACACTTACAGCAAAGATAAACCATAACATTACCTCCCATAAAGCTAACATCTTGTTGTCAAGAATGAGGGATGGAGTGATAGAACGAGGAACATTTGTATCAAAAGGGCTACAAAAGCAAAACAACAAATTCAAATGCATTAGCCAATTGAAATAGATCTTCAGGCACCATAAATGTATACTAACTTCTAAAAGCAGCTCCAAAAGTTAATAAAGACATTCATTATTCAATTTAGCCTACTAGAGAGGTTAACCATTTATAAGCTCAATTTCTTCAGTCCATTATATTTGAGTTGTGTGATAATTGCAGCAACCAAGAAGCTAACCGTAGAACGGTATAAGGAAGCACGTCCCTAAAATAACCATTACTGCAGTGGTAACCATCACTAAAAATGCACATGCCTCTTTACCTATGGTCTGATGGTTTCTTTCCATCGAAATGCATTTTCTACTACTTACCTTCGACAAAACAGCACCCTACAGGCATGCATAGTAATAAATTTATTCACATTGAACAAGATCATCAAAGATGCTCAAATGGAAGGTTCTCCATATAGATGGATAGGGAAGAACTTCACAGAAATACATGGCAAAATAAAACCTAGTAAAATAAGAGCACAAACATGGAATAATGGTCCATTGATGATTAACTTTTCTGAAATTTAACTAGAATGTATATCTTATGTCCTAAAATATGTTAATATTTTCTAAGATATTAACTTTGATTCTATTATAAACTACACAATGCCATGGTCCATCAGCTCGTAATGCTATGCAATTCACATAAACTAGTTGAACTTGAAAAATATAGACAACTACACATATAGTATAAGATACTTATACTATGTCATCTATTTGAACCGGTTAAAGTTACAGATAGATTAATTGATTCTTGTGAATATACATAACATATTATTTTTCATCTCTTTCCCTGTCCAATATTCTGCAGAAATGCATAAAATAAGGACAGCTAGTAACAAGGACACAACAAACTTATGAGTATATAGACATAGAACTGCTAGAGTATCTAAACTTTGAACGACCCATAACTACCATCTAACGTCACCTACATCCACCACCAATCAACAAGGTAATACTAACATATTTACCTTTCTCCAACAAACCAAGCAACATTGGTTGGTCCTCAATCCACACATGAGAAGCTACAATGATATTTACTGGAGTGCTCTACCAATAATTAAAGTTTCCGTTAGAAAAGAAAGCCAAAAGAATACATGCTCTACTTTTTCTTTTGTTTAGAACAGTACGAAAAAATACAATCATTTATGTTTCATAAGATAGAGGCTAAAAGAAAAGGAATACATGGTTATCAAGAGCAAGATTCAACAAATCTCTCTGACACCTAAGAACTTCAATCCTAACAAGTATAAAGAAGATTAGACAAATAAAGAAGGCATCACATAAAAAGGAAAAAAGGAAGGCGCATACGCTACCAAGAACATTTACCAATATGAAAATGGAAATTCCGAAAACATCAATCAGCTACATATGAAAAACATATACAAAATAACGTGGAAGAGGCAGGTTGCCTGTCTGGATTTTGTGCGATTTACCCTCTATGCAAAATGAAAATCTAAACCCTCACCGGCAAGCTAAGTTAGGAATTATGAAGAACAACAACCTGAATACCAAAATGGTTGAAGGAATGGTAGAGAAAGGAGTTAGGGTTTTTGCCTCTTCAGAGAAGAAAGCAAAAAATCTAAGTTGTTTGCATTTAATCGATTCACTGGGGTTTGGTTAGATGCATAGATTTTGGCTAGATATAAAGGAGAGGAGATACGAAGGAGAAAAAAGCCGAGTTTGGAAGGGAGAGGGAAAATCGCCGCATCAAACTTGCCGGAGAAGTGATTTTGGGGAGAGGACGTCGAGTACGCTGGAAAAACCCCAATTTGGTTTTCTGGGGGGATGGGGGAAGGAGACCTGTATTTCTGCATTTCCGGAGTGATTCCCAAATTATACCTACATTGTAATATTGTAAAATCCATAAGATTTAGTGGCGCTTTTAAAGGTTGCCACAATTGCTTCCACTTATTGTAGTGACCCAGTCACCCCAAAAGACTCTTCTGTGGCGACTGTCTTGAAGTCGCCACAAATACTCTGTACATCCATATTTCCCTAGAAAACTCGATACACATTTGTGGCGATACAAAAATAGTCGCCTCTAGAAGGTTACTTGCTGTGGCGATTACAAGGATTGCCGCTAAACCTTTCACCTTTAGTAGCAATCTTTCTGAGTCGCCACAATAACCTTATTTCTTGTAGCAACTGATTGAGTCGCCACTAAACGTTGTCACAAAAAACCATATTTCTTGTAGTGTTACTTGTGAATCACACTTTATTTTCATGCATATTTTTTCACATATGCTCATTCCCCATTCACGTGAGGGATTGTTGCGTTTTTTCTTTAAAGGGTGTGAATGGGAAATGGAAGAAGCACCTTTTGGATTGCACATCTCCATCTCACCCTTCCTTTGTCTATAAATTTAGAGGCTTGCCTCATTTTTAAGAAATAAAAAATTTGAAAATTTCTCTCCTCTTTTCTATATTGTTGCATTATTTTCAAGTAAACATAAGTGTCAAGTGTCATTTGCTCCGTCTGTTGAGTTCGCTGAAATTCTGTAGTTTCGATTGCCAGTATTGCAGAATAGTTATTCCGTTCTATCCTGGGAGGAATTAATGCAAAACCTTGGGCAACAATGAGGGGATTAAATTCCTTAAGGACACACAAGCAACTTGTGGGCTCGGAATTAGTTTTTCTATTTTGTTTATTAAACTAACGTTTCTCTGATTTTCTGATTTTGAACACAGTAATACCAACAGTGACCGGCCTTTTTGGTTCACAACACCTTTATTTTGTTTCTTTTATGATATTATTGTCTCTTCTGTTGAGCCGAGGGACTCCCGAAAACAGCCTCTCTATCCTTCTGTGGTAGAAGTAAGGTATGCATATATTCATCCTGCCACATCCTACTAGTAAAATTTTACTGAGTATGTTATTGTTGTTTAGCGTTCAACAACAAAAAAGAATACACTATTTTCTCCCTTGATTTGTTTCAAGAATTAATCCTTTATCTAGAAAGTGTCAAGTGTCATAAGTATTTAGAAAAGTTGACCTAGTGCCACTCACTGCTACCAAAAGGGTTGTTAGGCCAAAAAATGTCAAATTTGGCAACATGTAAATTGAAATGCATACCTATGTTGAGTTTGAATTTCATTTGGAATTAGGGGTCTGTATTTGGTCCCCACGTGTGTTGAAAAGACCAAAAAGCCAATAAAAAAACAAGAGAGCAGCCTCTTTTGTTTCAATAGTTTTCAAGAGTCATCAAAAGACAGATTAGGTAAGGTTGCCGAGGCTTTTAGGACCTTTCATAGATGCACACCAACCCCTCTTGTAGTTTTAGCAGTTGTTTGGTTTAAAATTAGGTTATTTTGGATTTATAATTTAAGGATTATTATTTATGTTCAATATGAAATATATATATATATATATATGATATCAAGATTTGGTGTAAACTTTATATCGATATTAATGCTGAATAAACATAACTCTAAATTTTATATTGGAAGTAGTATATTAATTTATGTAACCTAATATCCCCTTAGGTCTTTCCTGCCCGCGTGATTCGTAAAAATAAAAGTACTTGACCATAATTTTTCATGCAAGAGAAAAAATCTTATATTTGAAAGGAAAAAAGGGCTTCAATCTATTGAAATTCGGTTTTTTGGTATAAAAAGATCTCTGCCATTCGTCCGGTTTGGAGATAAAGTTATAAGAAAATTATAAAACATGAATCGTTGTAATATTACGATTACTAGTTTAAGCGTACGCGTGTTGTGCGTGTTCTTGGTGTTAATGAAAATAAATTTTTAAAAATAATATAAAAATATTCAAAAGATGTAGTTGCGTTATAATATAAAAATTTGCAAGTGTCAAAGTAATAGGTATTAATCAAATTTAGGAGTTTAATCCACGCTATTATATTCCTACATGTGTGATCCCAATAGTCATTCAAACTCAGTTATTATTAACCATTCGTATAAAATTTTAGCTCGATCATTATTTTATATTACCTATAATTTCTTTCTAAATTACTTCTTTTTCTCGAGACCCATTACATATATACGTAATTTTCTTATTCATATTTCTTTGTACAAAATATTAATTAATCTTTTTACCGTTTAAAATAGATTTCATATTTAAAAAGGACTATAATTTGAACATTTTTTAATATTTTGACAATAAAAGTGAATAAAGAATTTAAGTATGTTCAACGTAAGAAGAACGTCCTAATTGTTCTTTAAAGTCTAAACCCATGCCTACATGTTACCTCAAATAAGAATTATCGTTAATTCTTCCATATTATTTTTATCAAAATTATGTTTTTATGCACTTTTTTTATGTTCTCTTTTAAATATTAGCATAAATGGGTAACAACCATCCAAACAAGCTGTTAGTTACTCTATGATTGTATCTAAAAGTGCTATTTATTAGAATGTAAAGTTATTTACATATACAAAAATATTGTAGGAATAATATTCGATTGAAGAGTAAAATGATCGTTAAATTTTTAACATTTAGTTCTATCAACTGGCTATTATAAATTTCTTACTTTGTATAATAGAAATTAAATAAATAATGGATAAGTTTCTTATTTTATCTTTTTTAAATAATTCTTTTTTCACCATCTTCTCTGGTTGATTGGTATATTTTATGTTGATGACTTGGAACATTTTCTGTATGAGAAGATATTAGTGGTACCCAGATTCAATTGGAAAAGTGGAAAATGTTTGTAAAAATTGATTGTTAAAAAATTTATCAAATATAAAACTATTTCTTTAATAGAATATTCTAATTCTTAAAGATATAGGGGGAAAAGCAAAAAAGAAAAGAGAGAACGTGTTTATGACAACTAAAATATCGCCGAATACAAATGTTGTGAAAAGCGCAATTAAATTTTATGTTATGATTTTTTTTATATAGTTCAAATAAGGAGATCTAATAATTAAAAGTTTAGTTAATTTCAAACTCCTAAATATTAGGAAAACAATTTAAATGACAATTTTATCTAGTGTACAAACTATTTTTAAGGGGCAAAAAAGACGAACGATATTTCGTTAAGGGGTTTCGTGCTTTTAATATGATATATATATATAAGGGGTAAAAAAGACGAACGATATTTCGTTAAGGGACTTGGTGCTTTTAATATAATATAATATAATATAGATTAAGTGTATCTTTTACGAATATCGGTTCATTTCATTGAAAATTACAGTGCGTAAGAAAAGCGTGCATTTTATTTTAGGTGTTTTATTCAAGGATTGTTATATATATATATATTGGAATTTCCTATTGAACTCAGATATAAGATAATATTAAAATTGTGTCGGTATTTCCCTTTGTTTAAAAAAATGAACATTTTACTATTTGAGGAGTTAAGTAAGATCTTCTTTGACAATATTTTTTGTAAATAGTTTTATAATATTTTGTATTCAACATCCTCAGTGCTGAGTAGAGGAAAGAGAGCGTGGATGTGAGACTTGAATCACAGGTCATCCCAAGTAGAGATAGCTTCAAGTACCTTGGGTCGGTTATCCAGGGGGAGAAAAGAGATCGACGAAGATGTTACACACCGTATTTGGGGTAGGATGGATGAAGTGGAGGTTAACATCTGGAGTATTGTGTGACAAGAGAGTGCCACTGATACTCAAAGGTAAGTTTTATAAAGCGATGGTTAGGCCCGCCATGATGTATGGGGCTGAGTGTTGGCTGGTTAAAAAAACACATACCCAGAAGATGAAAATAGCAGAAATGAGGATATTGAGGTGGATGTGCGGACATATTAGGATGAATAAAATTAGGAATGATGATATTCAGGAGAAGGTGTGCGTGACTCCCATTGATGACAAGATGCGGGAAGTAAGGCTCAGGTGGTTCGGGCATATTCAGAGGAGAAGCCCAGATGCTCCGGTAAGGAGGTGCAAACGGCTGGTTGTGGACGGCACAAGAAGAGGTAGGGGCGGCTTAAGAAGTAT
>MU716990.1:94702-128883 GCA_026770625.1 Nicotiana glauca | reverse complement strand
GGGGGGGGGGGGGGGGGGTTTAAGGAAGAGCTTTGTCACAGGTTTGGCGAGATATTGTTAGAGGATGCAGTGGAGGAGTTCAACAAACTAATACAAATAGGAACTGTTGAGGAATTTCTAGGGCAATTTGAAGATCTTAAGGCACATATGATTAAGAAAAACATATGTTTCCTTTTAAAAAAAAAAATATGATTATGAAAAACCCTACCTTAAATGAATCCCACTTCTTGTCCAGTTTTATAGGAGCGTCGAAGGATGAAATTAAGTACATTGTTAAACTATTTAAGCCTACTTCACTCAGTTTGGCTATTGAGCAAGCTAGACTACAGGAAAAGGCAATTGAAGCAGCAGAGAAGAAACACAAATCCTCGACCAAAGGTCACACAACTGTTGGGGGAAGCTCTAACCCCAGACCTGTCAATCCAACTACAAGCATGCCTAATGCTCTCAGACTCAGTCCTGAGGTCTATGAGTCTAGGAAGAACAACAAGTTGTGTTTCAGATGTGGAGAGAAATATGCACCAGACATCAATGCAAAAACAAGCAATTGAATTGCATAGTAGGTGAGGAAGAGTCTAATCCAGGAGGTTTTCACGAAGCACCTACACAAGTGGATTTGATTATTAAACTTGAAGCAGCCCAAGAAATACAAAAAGCTATTTGTCTCAGTTCCCTATCAGGTAACTGCCAAGGGATAAACTCAATACTATTGATGGGACTGTTAAAAATAGAAAATTAATTGTGCTAGTTGACTTGGGTAGCACACATAGCTTCATAGATGAGCAGGCTGTCCATGACACTGGGTATGTAGCTGTGTATAGTCCCCCTATGAATGTGACAGTAGCTGATGGTAACTATGTGATGTGTCACACCAGTTGTGCTGGGTTCAATTGGAAGATGGGAGGCAAAAACTTCCAGAAAGATCTGAGAATTATCCATTTGGGGGGTGTGACATAGTTAAGGTTGTATTGTGGGCCGTGCCCAGCCCGGGATCGCGGGCCAAACGGTCCAAACAGGCTGGTCTCAAACGGGCCAGTCTCTAATGGTGCGAAAGCCCACTGTGGGCCGGTCTCAACCAAAAAGCCCCCGAGCCCGGGATCGTTTAGCCCGGGACCGGCAGGCAGACCTGGGCTGGTTCAACCGGGACCAACAGTAATATTTCAACAAAAATTTTTTTTTAAAAAAAGACCAACGACTAGAAATTAAAAAAGTAGCTGTTGGCCCTTAATTTCAGCCGTTGGAAAGTTTAAAAAATAGTCATTTGGCCCCCAAACTTTATTTTAACCCCAAACTTTTTATAATTATACTTTTTCCCTATTCTCAATTATAAATACCCCCTCATTATTTCATTTTTAGTCACAAATTCATCAATCTCTCTCTAATTTTCTTCTATAATTGCTTACTTTATTATTACAATTTTGTAAAAAATTGTGAAGTTGGTGAATTGAAGTATTCAAGTCTTCAAGTCATCAACGGTATTTAATTTTCAAGAAGTTGTTCGTCAATTCGGTAAACTCGTTCCAACTCTTAAGTTTTAATAATATAGTTTTGTTTGTTTTAGTTTGTATAATTATAATTAATACGGCCTTTTTTTGAAAAAAATATTTGGTGGTAAGGAAAAATCTAAAATTGGTGAATCTAGTTGCCAAGCTACTAGCCCTCCCCCGGCTTCCCGACCCAGACCTGTTACCCGTCCTTATGTACCTATTATTCTTGATCCCTTGTTTTCAATTTAGCAATAGTCAATTTTGCCATGATGTTGCACCAGGTGAACAATTAAATGCTGAATATATGAATGTTCTTTATCCTAATGAAACTATTGATGATAATGATGAGGAAAATAAAGATTTAGATGAAACACAACCGGATTTAGATTATACACCTACTAGTCCTGTTGATGAAGAATGGAAAATGCAAAAACGTATTATTTCTTATAGAATAATTAATTCACGTCACAGAGGTAAGTTTATTGCTAACACAGTTGCAGATATTTGTAGATATTTTTGCATTAGAGATAAAATAAATTCAATTTCTATGGATAATGCTTCTAGTAACACTAATGCTATAGGCTTACTTACAACTACACTAAATCCAATATTTAGTAATTGTTTCCATGTTAGATGTATTTGTCATTGTCATACCTCCTTTTTTACACACCCACCCTGAAGGATAGATGTATAAGAGAGTTTTTCCAATTAAAGTGACATTATTCGAAATGGAATTATTTATTCAAATTATTCCGAGTCGCCACTTGGGATAGGTTTGTTCTGGTGTCCCAAGTCATCCGTTTATTTTAAATCCCAAATCGAGGAAGATTTCGACTTTCCTTGTGAAGTCTGCGAACCAGAAATTCTGAATAAGGAATTCAGTTGTCACGAACCAAAATTTTCACCGTCGAGAATCGTGATGGCGCCTACTATTAGGAGCTAGGCAAGCCAATTAATTATTAACCTTTTAGGCAAACATCGACAATATTAAGGCAATGAGACATTTAATATAATAGCGGAAGTTTTAAATATAAATAAACGAAAAAACAAGTGCGGAAATTCAATTACAACCTCTACCCAAGACCGGAGTCACTAACTCACGAACGTCTATAGAATACTAAAAACAGAGTCTGAATAAAATACAATAATGTTTGTTCCGGTACAAGGACAACAGATGAAATAAGGATAGAAGAGACTACGGGCCATGCGGACGTAAACAAGGCTACCTCGGAATCTCTGGACTGAAGTCAACTCCCAACGCTCCTACTGCTGTCCAAAAGCTGCTGCTCTGGCGCTGTGATTTGTGCAAAAAGATGCACAGAGTGTAGCATGAACACAACCGACCTCATGTACTGGTAAGTGCCTAGCCTAACCTCGGCGAAGTAGTGACGAGGCTAGACCAGACTACCAGATAAACCTGTGCAGTTATGAATATATTGCGAAAAATAAACAGGAAATAAGCAGTTTATAAAAGGAGGGGGAAACATGTTGTGGGGAGACAACAGTTAAAACAAGAAGTCTAAACTTAAGGATAGAACAACCAACAGAAACTTAAATCCAGAATAAACACACTTAAGCTATAATTTGTTGCGGCACGCAACCCGATCTGATCACATACAATACTGTTGCGGCGTGCAACCCGATCCTCAATCGTCACTGTTTCGGCGTGCAACCCGAACCATAAATATACAGTGTTGTTGCTGTCACACCTTCTTTTTTCACACCTACCCCGAAGGATAATGTATAAGGGAGTTTTTCTATTTAAAGTGAAATTATTCGAAATGAGATTATTTATTCGATTTTTAGAGTCACCACTTGGAATAGGATTGGCTTTTGGTGTCCCAAGTCACGGTTTAACTTAAATCTCAAATCGAGAAAAATTTTCGACTTCCCAGTTGGAATCTGCGAACCAGAAATTCTGAATAAGAAATTTTGTTGACCCGAGGGAAGGTGTTAGGCACCTCCGGATCCCGTGGTTCTAGCACGATCACTTAAATTATTATAACTGGCTAAAAATCTGATTTTAATACATATCATCCTATAGTGCACTTTTTTTAAAATTATTTACCGTTTTTAATAAAAAAAATTAAGAAATTGAAAGTCGTTTAAAAGATGTTTTCGGATCACGTCACATGAAACGCACCCGGATACTCGACACATTTTATTCAACGTTTTCGGATTTGGATTTGGGTTGCATGAAATGCACACCCGTATTTAGGAAGGTAAAATTATTAAAAAGCGCGCCTAAAGCGACTAACGTGTTATTAACTTTGCGGGAGGCCGTGAAATTCGCTAAACGGCACGTCCCGAATTCTACGTATTTTAGTATAAGCATTTAAAGAGGGCCATACAATTTAGGGGTTTCATTTGGCGTGTCGCACCTCGTTTATTTTAAGGGTATTCTAAAGCAAACTATGATTTTCTATTGAATTTGTCTCTAAAAGGGCCTAATTAATTACATTATTAATTACTATTGTTTGAAACCTTTAAGGATTTCGGGCCTCAAGCTCAAGTCCACATTTAAACAAGAAGAAAATTCTTAATTCAAATGTGCTACTTAGCTTGAGAGGCCCAAAACTTATATTTAAATTTAAACAAATAATCTCCATGAAGATTTTCCGTCTCTTGGCCTCAAAACTGGTGCTGAATGAGAAGGCAGTCCCGAATTAGGATTGGGCCAGGCGCTGGTGGGATCAAGGCCCAACTAATTAGAATGGGCTGCTAAACCTTAACCAAACAACAGACTCAAACAGCATTGCCAAATTTGAATTGGGCCTACTGGCCTGGTACAATGGACAGTCTGGCTCTTAAAGCCACTGATCCTGTTTCTAGAGCTAAATCAATCAAAAAGGAGGATTGTAGATTTATTCAAGTCGGTAAGTGCCAAATTAGCATACTTGTTTAGTTGTAAAGCTATAAACCCTATTGAAGCTGAAGCTCAAACATAACATTCATAATAACAGGAGCCATTTTTTCCACATCAATGTAGACACACAAACTTGTTTTAAACTCTAATCCTAATTAACATTTGGCCTATTTTTAAATTTCAGGTCGACCAGATACCCAAAAATTGAAACTAATCAAAAACTGAATTAAGTTAAAATGGATAAAGTATTCCTGTTACAAACATTCACTTAGCCTGAACTTAGCATTGATATGAAAAAATTAATTTCAGCATCAGTCTCCAGTGTACAATATTTCAAATTCTAAATGTTAACTAACACAGGAAATTAACCACGTTGCAAATATTGTGTTCAAACTACCAGACATGTTTAACTCCGAATTATACTACAACCTACTTGAAGACAGGTACAACTAGTTTTTACTCATAAAGTCCAACTAAAGCTACAAATGATAATTCATACGGTCCAATTAATACAAAATAAGTAATAGTCTAACTAACACTGTTGAATTAACGTCTAAGTATACAAATCAGAACAGCTTCATGTAAAACAAAGGAAAACAAAGAAGTTCTTCAATATTCCTTCTCAAGAAGCAATCATACACATGGATCCAGTCTCACAACACTTGAGGTTTTAAAGTATACCTGGAATTTGAGGCAAAATAAGCAAAAATGGACAGTCAGCAGTGTCACAACAATTCAACAATAGAAATCAGACGCTTGAGATAATGTTATAAACCCAGAAGCAATATCAACCGACCTAGGACCAATTCCAACCAATAAACCACTCAAAAACAACTTGAATACACCCAAAAAAAACTCGAAATTGAACCCAGGAACACTAGGGACTCGGATTAACAACTACACTTGAAATCAATCTAAGAAAAACTTCAATATAACAGTATTTTTTGGAGTTTTCTATTGCCTTTGCTTTTTTTTTTTTTTGGTTTTTTGAAGAAACTAAGATCTAAGATGAAAATTTTGAACTCTAAGAGTTCATATTTTGGTTTTTGGATTTGAAATTCAAATGTTTTGATTGTTCATCTTGAAAAGGGCTTTTGGGGGGAATTTTTCAGATGTTAAACTTTCTGGGAAATTTTCAGGTGCTCAAAACTTATTAAAGAAGGCAATGGGGACTGCCTTTTATAGGCAAATTTGAGGGGAAGCTTCAGATTTTCACTTACCCCTTTTTCCCTCTTTTATTTTCAGTTTTTTATTAATTAGTCCTTCATTTTCTGACTTGTTTCTCAAGTTACTACCCTAAGTTATTGATATTTCAATTGAAGTCCTATTTTAGAAGATCCTAGAAGGTTTTAGCTTCACCTACAATATTAGTCTACCTAGAAATACCTATATTACCCTTGCTTTTAGTCTAAAATTACTAAGACTAGCCTAGCCCTTTTTACCTTAGTTAAATTTGACTATAGTTAATCAAAGGTTCTGAGTTATTCAGTTATATCCAAACCAACTAAACTAATAAAACTTAACTAGCAACATTTAAGAAATCACCAACTAAATCCAATACTGAAATAATAAAATTGAAATCAACGAAACAAACATATGTCAAAACAGATTCAAAACACGGTTAAACTAATATCAGGGATCACAAAACAGAATTAAACAAAATTAAACTAAAAACAAATCAAAGCAGTACCAGAACAGAATCAGTCATGAACAACCACAAAAATTGGACTAAAAGAAAATCGAAAAATCATGATACTGGAAGCGGGCATATCAACGAATCAAACTAAGAAGAAAACCTACTAGGTCATGAATTAAAACTAACCCTAAAGAAAATCAATAGCACACATACTGACATTAAACGTCCTAATAAAAATAAAACTAAGAAAACAAACTCATGAATCAAAAAACAGGAAAAAAATAATAAAAAAATACCTCAACGTCGAATCCAGTGGCCCTTCTTGACAATTTCGGACTATAATCATCCCTAATTAGATGTTTCCATGAGGAAACACCTAATTAAGGGCTATTATAGCCCGGAAACCCTTTATCCCCAATTTATAGGCATTAGGGTTCTTGGCTAGAATTCGATTTAAAATTTGAGGCGGTCCATTGAGATTTGGAGGGTACTAGTTATGGATTTAGGAAGAGGAGGGTGAGGGGAGTATATGGTGTTAATTTGGTGAAGAAAGGGTGGTGGCGCAGCCGTGGGCGGTGGAGGCAGCGGCCACAGATTTGGTTATTCAACCAATTCGGCTAACTTTTGGGGAAAACTAGGTTCAGATTCGGGATGAGGAGGATGATAAGGTAGTATGGTGTAATTTTGGACGGGATTGGAGACCGACCGCCGCCGTGGGCGATTTCCGGCGGCGGTTTGCGGCGGAAGGCGGTGAGGTTGAATCAGAGGTACGAGGAAGAAAAGGTTTGGTGTCTAGGGTTTTCAGAATCTTAGGACAGTTTTATTAAAAATCCGAGATCAATTCAAGGCTGTTGGATTAGGAAGGGATGGATGGCCCAGATTAATTTGGCATTCATTAATTCAAAATAACGTAGTATCCTTCCTATACTACGTCGTTTTATTGGTCTTTAAGGGCATGGTCGTTTGGACCGGGTAGGGTGCGGATTTGGGCTGATTTTAGCCGGATTTGAGGCTTTAACTTGGGCTAGTGTTATTTATTCAAACATTGGCCCAAAAATGTGACAGGCCAGCTTCTCCTTCACACTTTTATTTAATTACAATTCATTTTCATTTGAATTCCTTTTTCTCTTTTTTTGATTTTTGCTTAATACAAAATTAAAATTAATAGACCTGATTTAATTCTAAAATTACACTAATTAATTTTCTAAAACTAACTAGATCCTAATTTAAAAGAAAGTCAAACCAAAAATGTAAAAACGACTATTTTTGTTATTTTTTACTCTTATTTTGGTAATATTAATTAACTAATAAACCTAAAAAAAAATATAAAATTGGGTTCTAGATGCAAATGTGCTATTTTATAATTTTATTTTATTTTTTTATTTTTTATGAAAACTAAAAATGCACGCAAAGGGCAAACAAAATACAAAATCATGCAATTAATTCCTAAAAATTCAAATAATAAAAGAAAATTTCTAATTTTAATGAATTCTATAGGAGTAATTTAAGCGAGACAAAAATCATGTGCTCACAGCTGCCCCTCTTTGCTCGGAGACACGAAGGGTTTTCCGGAAAAGATAAATGAGCAACTATGAGAGATTTTTGCCTGCTTGACACTCCATGAGAAGCATTTTTGAAAACCGTCTGACCGAACCCTGCTTCAAAGGTTGCCTACATATCCTTGGCTATAAAGGAATCATGTCAGTGTAGTTCTGAAAGGTTTGGTAGCTGGGACTACCAGGAGCTGTGATTTCACTGTTGTTGCTGCTGCTACTGTTTGCTCACCTCCTTATTACACCAAAGGAAAATCAAAGCTAAGCTAGCTATGCATATCAACTATGAGTTACAAGATTCCTATCTATAAGTCTCTTGAAGCTTGATCTTGAGTCTTAGCAGATTTTGCTGTGGACTCCGATCTGAATCTTGATGCTCGTAATTTTTAGGTGTCATTTCTTTCTACAGAATTGAGTCAAAACGGGATCGGCGGAGCTTGTGACTTCAATCAAATTTTAGCAATCCGCACCTTTGTTCGCTTCAACATTTGAGTTCATTTTTTTTTGTTCTTTTCTTCTTTTCTTTATTCTGGTTTGAGACTCATTCCATCGGTCATCTCGCACCCTATGTCTCGAGGTCAAACCTGCATTAAGATACCAAAACAAACAAACGAACGAAATTTTTCTGCCCCAGTTTTCACTAGGAAAATTTCATGAGTTCGTTGTGACACCTATCTAAGCGATCAAATCAGGATTGTGTATCCTTGTGAATGAAGCTAGGTTATGCTGGGAAATGACTGGGTTATGCCGGAAAAGAAAAAGGTCCTCGGGTTATGCCGGGATGGAAAGAAAAAAAGCTCCTTGGGTTATGCCAGGGAGATCCACGGGTTATGCCGGGATGGAAAGAAAAAAGTTCCTTGGGTTATGCCAGAGAGATCCATGGGTTATGCCGGGATGGAAAGAAAAAAGCTCCTTGGGTAATGCCGGGATGGAAAGAAAAAAGCTCCTTGGTTTATGCCAGGGAGATCCACGGGTTATGCTGGGATGGAAAGAAAAAAGCTCCTTGGGTTATGCCAGGGAGATCCACGGGTTATGCTGGGATGGAAAGAAAAAAGCTCCTTGGGTTATGCCAGGGAGATCCACGGGTTATGCCGGGATGAAAAGAAAAAATGGAGATCCACGGGTTATGCCGGGATGGAAAGAAAAAGGCTCCTTGGATTATGCCAGGTAGATCCACGGGTTATGCCGGGATGGAAAGAAAAAAAGATCCTTGAGTTATGCTAGGGAGATCCACGGGTTATGCCGGGATGGAAAGAAAAAAGCTCCTTGGATTATGCCAGGGAGATCCACGGGTTATGTCGGGATAGGGAGAAAAAATCTCCTTGGGTTATGCCGGGGAGATCCACGGGTTATGCCGAGATGGAAAGAAAAAAGCTCCTTGGGTTATGCCGGGATGGAAAGAAAAAAACTCCTTGGGTTATGCCGGGATGGAAAGAAAAATAACTCCTTGGGTTATGCCAGGGAGATCCACGGGTTATGCCGGGATGGAAATAAAATAGCTCCTTGGGTTTTGCCAGGGAGATCCTCGGGTTATGCCGGGATGGAAAGAAAAATGCTCCTTCGGTTATGCCAGGGAGATCCACGGGTTATGCCGGGATGAAAAGAGAAAAAGCTCCTTGGGTTATGCGAGGGAGATCCTCGGGTTATGCCAGGATGGAAAGAAAAAAGCTCCTTGGGTTATGCCAGGGAGATCCACAGGTTATGCCGGGATGGAAAGGAAAAAGCTCCTTGGGTTATGCCAGGGAGATCCACGGGTTATGCCGGGATGGAAAGAAAAAAGGCTCCTTGGATTATGCCGGGGAGATCCACGGGTTATGCCGGGATGGAATGAAAAAGGCTCCTTGGGTTATGCTAGGGAGATCTACGGGTTATGCCGGGATGGAATGAAAAAGGCTCCTTGGGTTATGCCAGGGAGATCCACGGGTTATGCCGGGATATCTAGGGAATAAGGCCCTACGCTACCATGATAATTTTTTTTTCTTTTGGGATTTTCATTTTCACTTCTTTTTTCTTTTTTTTTTCTCTTTACTTTTATTCTTATTTTCTTCCTTTCATTTAGAAAAACACATGAAAGAATTTGGGGGGGGGGGGGGGGGAAACTTCCTTTTTTGGTTGATTTCCTGCTGCAAAGCTGTTTCAGCGTTTGCGCATTTCTTTTCTCTTTTGGGTTGCACCTGCTTTTTGTGTGGCTGCTTTGAATTACACCTGTTTTAACTTTCAAACAAAGAACAATTTGTTAGTTTGAAACAATGATTGGTTTTGTGGCCTTGATCATCTCAATTGCTTGATCCCGGCCCAATTTCCGTTGAAAACTTTGCTGCTTGCTGGCCTTGAGGGTGAATCTCTTTTCAAACCGACAGGACTCAACTTTTGGGATTTCATGATGACTCGCCCGTGTGTGCTCTGGCCTTTTTACTTTATTCTGCTCTTAGGACCTTTGTATTTTACTTTCTTTTCTTTCCAGTGTCTTTTCTTTGAAAGCATCAACCACCATGGTCAATCGGGATTGGACTGACGCACCCGCTGAGGCTGGGTATTTTCTTTGGCTTTTGCCAGGCGGAGCCCTATAAAACCAGTCCTGCAACCTTTTCTTTGTAATAGTCCCGGAATCAGAATTAAACCGAAAGGGATTTAAGGAAAAAGTATACAAAAGGCAAGCATATGAGTTTAAAGAGAAGCTTCCCTTTCGGGGAAAAGAAGGACTTATCTGGGGTGCATGCTGGCTTCAAATGAACATGACATGCTTCTTGGACTGGACGCCTGACCCACACAAACCTTCTAGCTTCTCGTGAACCCATTGATCCGCATTTCAAAACCAGGGAACCTTGCCAGGACTCTTTTAGCAGTTAGATGTCTTTTTTTCGGCCGACAACGCCCTTTGCGGGTTTTTGCTAATCGACCTCTCTTATTTCTCTTCTCACCGTCGCCCGACAGTGCTCTTTACAAGTTTTCACCAAGCGGACTCTCTCATTTTCAATTTCTCTACTCACCGTCGCCTTATGGTGCCCGAAGGTTTTCATCGATAAGACTCTCTCATTTTATTTCTCTTAATTTGAATTGCATCAGATTCCGACAATGATGTTTTTCACTTCCCTGCCTTTGCCAATTGATCGGAAAGACTTGAACAAGGTCTTTGGGTAAAAAGGATTTGGGCGGAACTACAACTTTGGAACCGTTTTTGCGAGCTCATGGCCGAACCATTATATCATCTGCCCCAGTTTTAACTTTTAGGGAAATTGAGATTTTTGTTTCGGTGTGACTGAACCTAAGCGAGAGGCTGCCTACGTATCCTTTCGGAATCAAGTCAAACGTAGTTCAGGGAAATAATTTTTGTTTTATTTTATTTTGTTTTGTTTTTCTTTTCTTTTCTTTTTTCTCTTTTTTAAATATTCTCTTTTCTTTTTATTTTTCTTTTCCTTTTCCTTTTTCTTTTCTTTTCCTTTTTTTTTCCGATGGTATTTACGGGTTCCAAAGAGGGTGACCAAAGAAGAGTAGCCAGCTCAAATGGGTTTGCGGAGGGTTGATAATGTTTGAATCGGGAAGGAAAGCCTTCGTCATCTCAACTGCGCAAAGTCATCATCGTAGAAGGTTTAGAC
Organism: Nicotiana glauca; assembly: GCA_026770625.1. Lineage (NCBI taxonomy): Eukaryota > Viridiplantae > Streptophyta > Magnoliopsida > Solanales > Solanaceae > Nicotiana > Nicotiana glauca. The sequence goes on along the minus strand of MU716990.1, from coordinate 117,745 downwards.
ATAGTACCTTTTTACTGCATCCGCACTCACAGCTGTCTCGGGATCATTTCCTTTGATATCTCCCAAATACAATGCTCCTCTCGGCAATATTTTTCGGATGATGTATGAATCTGTCCAATTAGGAGCAAATTTTCCTTTTGCTTCCTGGTGATGAGGGAGAATGCGTCTTAACACGAGTTGTCCCACTTCAAAATTCCTGGGATGCACCTTCTTGTTGTAAGCGCGGGCCATTCTTTGTTGGTACAACTGCCTGGATGTGCCCTGAGTACATCACACTCTTTTGTTGTAATGTATGGAACTTTCCAACCCGCGGACCAATTTTCCTTCAATTTTTCCAATTCTTGGTTTTATTTCCTCAAGGTTACATTCTTTGCATTTTGACTCTTGATTCATTATTTCGAAAATCTGACAACGTTTTGGGATCTGGGCATGAAGTCCGCAAGCATGTCATCTTATTTAAAGCTGCATTATTATAGCTAAAGAGAAGAAATGAATGAGAAAAATAGCAAAATCAGAAAGAATAAAGAAAAATGAACGATGAAATATTGATTTCATTTCTTGGAATTTTGAAGATAACAAGGTTCACATTCGGGGATTTAAAGACAAGAAACTACAGGAAACATCCGAGTTACACCTTGGAATAACTCGGGATGCAAAAAAAGTAGCAGGATGGGTCTACCGAGACTCCCGCCTGATCGGGAATGGCGTAGCCTTCCAGTTTTGAAGCTTGGCGCTTGGTTCCATGTATAACACCTCAGCGGTGCTAGTGACCTCTCCCGACTGGACCATATGGGTTTTGTAGAGCATTTTCCTCATTGCCCCACTTATTTCCTCAATTTCTTCAGTCGTGAAAACCTCATCATCTTCCTCTTTACTGTACTTAGGCTTGACAGAAGTTTCATACAAATGTACCACCTCATAATCGGCCATTTTCATTTTTCGAAAGAACACTTCTGCTTCCTCAACACTCACAGGAAGGAAACGCCTTCTGGTGGCATTGTTTACCTCCTCTACATTTGAATATTTCTCGAGGGGGGGGGGTTTCTAGCAGCTCTCCTAAGATCTCTTTACCCTTGTACGTAACCATCGTCTGATGATAATTCCATGGTACCCCAGCAGAGTTCGTCATAGGCTTCTGTGGTACGCGTCCAATAACCACTGGCTCACTCAGCCGAGGTGGTTTGATTGTCCCCCGCAACACATAGGCTTGCTTGGGTACGTACATTTGTGTTCCTTTTTTCAATTCAAATTTCTTGGGAGGTACCGTCTCTATTCTTGTGTCAGCTTTCTTTTCTGGTTCTATCTTGGTGATTTTGCTCTTCTTTTCCCCTTTCTCTTGCTTCGGGGCCACCTTTGGCTTTCTTTCTGCATTAGCGATAGCAATTATAGCTTTTAATGCTGGATCAAATTCTCTGTCTTCACAGATCATCGCGATTACTGGCCCGTTGTTGTGAGCGGGCAGCAGATTCTTGGTCACATTTGGGACATCTTCATCCCTCAATAAAATTTTCCCTTGCTCTATTAAGTTCTCCACCGCTTGTTTCAGAGTCCAACATTCATTTGTATGATGGCCTTCTGCCCCTGAATGGTATGCACACCTGACACCAGCTCTGTAGGCAGGCAATGCCGGGTTTTGTCTGTTCTGAGGGACCGGCTGCAATAGACCCATTTGGACAAGTTTCGGGAATAGACTAGAGTAAGATTCACCAATTGGGGTGAAGTTTGGTCTCCTGGATGGTTCCCGAGGACGTAAGTTATTCTGCGGAGGTCGAGGATTATAATGGTTCTGGTGGGGAGGCTGATTTCTTGGGAATGGAGGTTGATTTTTGTTGGCATGTGGCTGCGGTCGGGCAAAGGGTTGAGCGTTCATGACCGCATATGGCTGTGGTGCATAAGCCATGTCAGGATGAGGGTAGTAGGGTTGAGAGGTTCTCTCAGAAAACATGGGTCTAGAAGCCCGATGTCTTCTTGCCCCTGAGGCTGCCATAACCATTTCTTATTTCTTATTACCTTTGGCCATTCCTCCCGAACCGTCTTGGATGGCTTGGGAGGTTGCTCTAATGGCCGACTCACTCAAGATTCTGCCAGTTTTCAGACCATTTTCTACCATTTCCCCGATTTTAATCGCCTCTGCAAAAGGTTTGCCCATGGTCGACATCATGTTCGGGAAGTAATATGCTTCCTGGGCCTGGAGGAAGACAGTGACCATTTCTACTTCATCCATGGGAGGTTTCACCCTCGATGCCTGTTCGCGCCACTTAATAGCATATTACCTGAAACTTTCCGAGGGCTTCTTCTTCAAATTTGCTAAGGATTTCCTGTCTGGCGCGATATCTATGTTGTATTGAAACTGCCTTACAAAATCTCTGGCAAGATCGTCCCAAATATGCCATCGTGAGACGTCTTGGTCCATATACCACTCTGAGGCAATGCACACTAAGCTTTCTCCGAAGTAAGCCATCAACGACTCTTCTTTTCTGTCGGCACCGCGCAACTGATTACAATACTTTTTCAGGTGAGCATTGGGATCGCCATGCCCATCATACTTTTCGAACTTTGGCATTTTAAACCCTGAGGGCAAGTGCACATGAGGGAACATGCACAGATCTGTATAAGAAACACTTTTTTGCCCACTCAAGCCTTACATATTCTTTAAACTTTGCTCAAGGCTCCTCATTCTTTTCGCCATCTCATCTTGTTCAGGAGCTTTGGGAGTTTTATATTGCCCTAGTGTAAGCTCAAATGATGGTGGCTGGGAGTAAGTACATGTGGGATATTGAGGAGGATCCGCCTGAAAGACAGGGTTTTGGAAGGTGAAAATCGAAGGATCAAAAGCAGGTCTTGGCAGTGAAGGTTGTGTTGTAGCAGAGCATGGTGGAGCAGTGAAAATGTTAAGAGCTGCTCCTGATGGGAACACCTGGGGGCGGACCTCAGAAGGTGTTCCTATGAAATGAGCGGGCATACTAGGCTGTCCCAACGGAGTATTTGGGTGGCTAATGGGGACGTTGGAAGTATCCCCGGATCTAGGAAATAGTTCAGGAAATCCAGGGATGGTGCTTGGGGGTTCTTTTCCATTGGTTCAGGCGTCCCATATCTCCATGAGTCGGAGACGTAGTATCCGATTCTCTTCGGCTGTGACAGACTCAAATGCTGGGACCCCTGAGATGGGGCTATCTTCAGATATAGGAACTACGGGCAAAGTCATTTCTGTAGACATTTCCACACTGCCTCTCGATCTGGTAAAGTATTGATGCGATGCCAGTGTACCACAACCAACCACCGTTTCTAAAAGTTAAGCTGGAATTGACAGCAACAACGGTTAGTTTGAAACAAATAACAGATAGGTAACCGCACATTGGGGTGTGATGCACCTATACGGTTAAATGAGTATCTACATGTTTGCTACGGTTGCATGCGTCATCCCGGCTTTTCCTTTTATTTTCCTTGCTTTTCTTTCTCTTTTTGTTTTTCTTTCATTTTTCTTTTCCCTCTGTTTTTTCATTTTCTGCTTTTCCTTTTTCTTTTGCCATGGTTTTTCTCTCGAGTCCTTATTTTCTTCTTTTGCGTTTCTTTTCCTCTCTTGTTTTCCTTTTATTTGCTTCCCTCGTATTTCTTTTTTTTTTCATAGGGTTACAGTCGAATCTTATGGATATTGCCTACGTATCATAACCCCGCATGAATCAGACCAAGCGTAGTTCTTGCAAATAAGGTAAATAAGCTAATTCTTTTTTTTTGGAATTTTGAAAGAAATGCTTTAAGGGAAATAGTTTTGATTTTGATTTTTGATTTTAATTTTTCTTTTTATTTTTTGAAAGAAAGACTTCTAAAACTTCCTTTTCGTTTATTGGAACGTTGGGAATTTTAGAAGAAATACTTTTGTTTGAATTTTTATTTATTTTCTCTTTTTCTAACACGAAAGAAAAATATATTTTTTTGGATTTTGAAAGTTGCCTCTTAATTTTCGGAAGAGGGACTTTTACGAAAATGTTCTGGATTTTTGAGCAAAAATATTTGCCGGACTCAATTTTTCAAAATTTGTATATTTTTTTTTTTATTTTTTTTATTAAAGAAAGACATCTAAAGAGTATTTTAATGATTTATTTTGGCCTAAAAGGGAAAAAGTAGCTATTTTTCCAAAATTTTCTTTTTTTAGAAAAAAAAACAAGGACTTGGTTTTGCAGATACGCCCTTTCAGTACTTGTAGGAGGAAGATTTTAAGCCTGTGCCCGCAAATCATTTAAAATGACTCAGGGTGGCTGTTCTTGCAAAAACAACCTTCCGGCGCCCTTTTGGGGACATTCGACTTATTTTAACAAGAATGACATCACCCGACTTATTTACGACAAAAATTTAAAATTTTGACATTTTTGGCTATTTTTGCAAAAGGGAGGTTGGACCTGATGAGGATTGCCTACGTATCTCTCATCCGGTGAGAATCAAACCAGCGTAGTTCGGGCAGACTTGCCAAAGTCAAATGTATATTTTTTGAACAACAATCTTTTCATTTTTCAAATATTGTTTTTTCATTTTTCAACAATCCGGCAGCATTTCGGTACTATTTGGGCATTAGTTTTTCAAAACAAATGATTACCCTCATTTAATCCTAACACTGCTATTTTTTTCAATTTTCTCTCATTATATACAAGCCGTTCAATATGCAAAGCCGAGCAAATAAATGCGCAAGTAGCACGTAAGATGCATCAGGATGGTCTTTCATTTCAGGTCACCTGTCCTAGACGGACCCAACCCGGTGTTGAGTCCCCTAAGTCAAATGCACATGATGCAAACAAACGTTCCTACTAGGGATCCGGCATGAGGTTTTGTTCTTCTAGGTTTAAACCCTAGGTTTATTGGTCTAGACCTAGCTTACCCGAGCGGACAACTCGAGCCGAGGGGGAGGCAGCGTACCGGGGATACAGAAGCTCCGCCGGCTTAGCAACTTATCCAAACCTCGTTCTAAATGGGAAAAGACTCTAAACAGAAGAGAATCTATACGAAGTGCACCCTTCTCCATGATGTAGAAGACTCAGAGAGAGGAAGGGATTCGTAACAGTTTATATATACAATTTAACAAATATCAAAACGGTAAAACATTTAGCACATATAGCATGGAACATGTAGAAAAATCAGATAAAGCCAAATATAACAATTATTCTAAGCTCGAATTCTTGAACCCTGAACCGAAATTTTGGGTTCGTGATCCCCAACAGAGTCGCCAGAGCTGTCACACCTCCTTTTTTCACACCTATGCCGAAGGATAATGTATAAGGGAGTTTTTCCATTTAAAGTGACATTATTCGAAATGGGATTATTTATTCGATTTTTAGAGTCGCCACTTGGAATAGGATTGGATTTTGTTATCTCAAGTCACCGGTTTAACTTGAATCCCAAATCGAGGAAATTTTTTGACTTTCCAGTTGGAGTCTGCGAACCAGAAAGTCTGAATAAGGAATTTTGTTTACCCGAGGGAAGGTGTTAGTCACCCCCGGATCCCGTGGTTCTAGCACGATCGCTTAAATTATTATAATTGGCTAAAAATCTGATTTTAATACATGTCATCCTATAGTGCACTTTTTTAAAAATTATTTACCGCTTTTAATAAAAAAAATATTAAGAAATTGAACGTCGTTTAAAAGATATTTTCGGATCAAGTCACATGAAATGCACCCGGATCCTCGACATATTTTATTCAACGTTTTCGGATTTGGATTTGGGTTGCATGAAATGACACCCGTATTTAGGAAGGTAAAATTATTTAAAAGCGCACCTAAAGCGACTAACGTGTTATTAACTTGCGGGAGGCCGTGAAATTCGCTAAACGGCACGTCCCGAATTCTAAGTATTTTAATATAAGCATTTAAAGAGGGCCACACAATTTAGGGATTTCATTTGGCGTGGTGCACCTCATTTATTTTAAGGGTATTCTAAAGCAAACTATGATTTTCTATTGAATTTGTCTCTAAAAGGGCCTAATTAATTACATTAGTAATTACTATTGTTTGAAACCTTTAAGGATTTCGGGCCTCAAACTCAAGTCCACATTTAAACAAGTAGAAACTTCTTAATTCAAATGTACTACTTAGCTTGGGAGGCCCAAAACTTATATTTAAATTCAAACAAATAATCTCCATGAAGATTTTCCGTCTCTTGGCCTCAAAGTTTGCCCTGTATGAGAAGGCAGTCTGGAATTAGGATTGGGCTAGGCGCTGGTGGGATCAAGCCCCAACTAATTAGAATAGGCTGCTAAACCTTAACCAAATAGCAGGTTCAAACAACATTGCCAAATTTGAATTGGGCCTACAGGCCTGGTACAATGGACAGTCTGGCTCTTAAAGCCACTGATCCTGTTTCTAGAGCTAAATCAATCAAAAAGGAGGATTGTAGATTTGTTCAAGTCGGTAAGTGCCAAATTAGCATACTTGTTTAATTGTAAAGCTAAAAATCCTATTGAAGCTGAACCTCAAACATAACATTCATAATAACAGGAGCCATTTTTTCCACATCAATGTAGACACACAAGCTTGTTTTAAACTCTACTTCTAATTAACATTTGGCCTATTTTGAAATTTCAGGTCGACCAGATACCCAAAAACTGAAACTAATCAAAAACTGAATTAAGTTAAAATGGATAAAGTATTCTTGTTACAAACATTCACTAAGCCTCAACTTATCATTGATACGAACAAATTAATTTCAGCATCAGTCTCCAGTGTGCAATATTTCAAATTCTAAATGTTAACTAACACAGGAAATTAACCACGTTGCAAACATTGTGTTCAAACTACCAGACCTGTTTAACATTGAATTATTCTACAGCCTACTTGAAGACAGCTACAACTAGTTTTTACTCATAAAGTCCAACTAAAGCTACAAATAATAATTCATACAATCCAATTAATACAAAATAAGTAATAGTCTAACTAACACTATTGAATTAACGTCTAAGTATACAAATCAGAACAGCTTCATGTACAACAAAGGAAAACAAAGAAGTTCTTCAATATTCCTTCTCAAGAAGCAATCATACACATGGATCCAGTCTCACAACACTTGAGGTTTTAAAGTGTACCTGGAATTTGAGGCAAAATAAGAAAAAATGGACAGTCAACAGTGTCACAGCAGTTCAGCAACAGAAATCAGACGCTTGAGATAATGTTATAAACCCAGAAGCAATATTCCAGGACCAATTCCAACTAATAAACCACCCAAAAATCGCTTGAATACACCCAAAATAACTCGAAATTGAACCCAGGAACACTAGGGACTCGGATTAACAGCTACACTTGAAATCAATCTAAGAAAAACTTCAATATAACAGTATTTTTTGCAGTTTTCTATTGCCTTTGCTTTTTGTTTTTGGTTTTCTGAAGAGACTAAGATCTAAGATGAAATTTTTGAACTCTAAGAGTTCAGATTTTGGTTTTTGGATTTGAAATTCAAATGTTTTGATTGTTCAACTTGAAAAGGGCTTTTGGGGTGAATTTTTCAGATGTTAAAATTTTTGGGGAATTTTCAGGTGCTCAAAACTTATTAAAGAAGGCAATGGGGACTGCCTTTTATAGGCAAATTTGAGGGGAAGCTTCAGATTTTTACTTACCCCTTTTCCCCCTCTTTTATTTTTAGTTTTTTATTAATTAGTCCTTCATTTTCGGACTTGTTTCTCAAGTTACTACCCTAAGTTATTGATATTTCAATTGAAGTCCTATTTTAGAAGATCCTAGAAGGTTCTAGCTTCACCTACAACATTAGTCTACCTAGGAATACCTATACTACCCTTGATTTTAGTCTAAAATTACTAAGACTAGCCAAGCTCCTTTTACCCTAGTTAAATTTAACTATAGTTAATCAAAGGTTCTGAGTTATTCAGCTATATCCAAACCAACTAAACTAATAAAACTTAACTAGCAACATTTAAGAAATCACCAACTAAATCCAATACTGAAATAATAAAATTGAAATCAACGAAACAAACATATGTCAAAACAGATTCAAAACACGGTTAAACTAATATCAGAGATCACAAAACAGAATTAAACAAAATTAAACTAAAAACAAATCAATGCAGTACCAGAACAGAATCAGTCATGAACAACCACAAAAATCGGACTAAAAGAAAATCGAAAAATCATGATACTGAAAGCTGACATATCAACGAATCAAACTAAGAAGAAAACCTACTGGGTCATGAATTAAAACTAACCCTAAAGAAAATCAGTAGCACACATACTGACATTAAACGTCCTAATAAAAATAAAACTAAGAAAACAAACTCATGAATCAAAAAACAGGAAAAAAAATAAAAAAATAAAAAAAATAAAAAATACCTCAACATCGAATCCAGTGGCCCTTCTTAACAAATTCGGACTATAATCTATAGCCCAGAAACCCTTTATCCCCAATTTGTAGGCATTAGAGTTCTTGGCTAGACTTCGATCTAAAATTTGAGGCGGTCCATTGAGATTTGGAGGGTACTAGTTATAGATTTAGGAAGAGGAGGGTGAGGGGAGTATATGGTGTTAATTTGGTGGAGAAAGGGTGGTGGCGCCGCCGTGGGCTGCGGCGGCGGCGGCCACAGATTTGGTTATTCGAACAATTCGGCTAACTTTTGGGGAAAACTAGGTTCAGATTTGGGATGAGGAGGATGAGAATGTGCTATGGTGTAATTTTGGACGGGATTGGAGACCGGCCGCCACCGTGGGCGATTTCCGGCGGCGGTTTGCGGCGGAAGGCGATGAGGTTGATTCAGAGGTACGAGGAAGAAAGGCTTTGGTCTCTAGGGTTTTCAGAATCTTAGGATAGTTTTATTAAAAATCCGAGATCAATTCAAGGCCATTGGATTAGGAAGGGATGGATGACCTAGATTAATTTGGCATTCATTAATTCAAAACGACGTAGTATCCCTCCTATACTACGTCGTTTTATTGGTCTTTAAGGGCATGGTCGTTTGGACCGGGTAGGGGTGCGGATTTGGGCTGATTTTAGCTAGATTTGAGGCTTTAACTTGGGCTAGTATTATTTATTCAAACATTGGCCCAAAAATGTGACAGGCCAGCTTCTCCTTCACACTTTTATTTAATTACAATTCATTTTCATTTCAATTCCTTTTTCTCCTTTTTGATTTTTGCTTAATACAAAATTAAAATTAATAGACCTGATTTAATTCCAAAATTGCACTAATTAATTTTCTAAAACTAACTAGATTCTAATTTAAAAGAAAGCCAAACCTAAAATGTAAAAACGACTATTTTGTTATTTTTTCTCTTATTTTGGTAATATTAATTAACTAATAAACCTAAAAAAAATATAAAATTGGGTTCTAGATGCAAATGTGCTATTTTGTAATTTTTATTTTTATTTATTTTTTATGACAACTAAAAATGCACACAAAAGGCAAACAAAACACAAAATCATGCAATTAATTCCTAAAAATTCAAATAATAAAAGAAAAATTCTAATTTTAATGAATTCTATAGGAGTAATTTAAGCGAGGCAAAAATCACGTGCTCACAGTTGCGGCGTGCAACTCGATCCACAATTATATAGTGTTGTTGCGGCGTGCAACCCCGGTCCACAATTATATCTGTTACGGCGTGCAACCCGATCCATATATAAATAACAAAACTTCACCCAATCAACATTCACAAGTAAGGGGAAGGGGGGTAACAACTAGTGACAGCAACCCCGGCAAGGGAAATATAACAACACAACTAAATCCCGACAAGGGAGAAAATCAACAAAACTAATAACACGTCCCGGCAAGGGAGTAACCATCAACTCTTTCACTTTCTTACGTTTCTCACTTATAATTCACTTTAACATTCGAGCCATCGCTCCAAGAGTCATTTCATAATCTCTGTCTCATGCTCTTTACAGTATATAGAAATCATCAAATAACCATGGAAGAGTCACAACAATTCAGGATAATCTCAATATAAGGACACACGGTCATGCTAGATACCAATGTATAGATACTCGTCACCATGCCTATACACCGTACTCGACAAATAGCAATTAGCAAATAAGACTCTACTCCTATTCCCTCAAGTCAAAGTTAGACCAAACACTTACCTCGAATGCTCCAAACTCAACTCAAGCCTCTAGTATAACTTTACCCCTCGAATTCACCACCAAACCGCTCGAATCTAGTCACAAATTACTTGAATGTATCAACAAATGCTAATTGAATCAATTTGAATGCTTGAAAATGAATTTCCCAAAGTTTTACTCAAAAATTCCCAAAATGCCCCGGGCCCATGCGGTCAAAGCCCGAGGTTCAAATTAAAACCCGATTACCCATTCCCCCATGAGTTCATATCTATGATTTATTTTGAAATCAGACCTCAATTTGATGTCCAAATCCCCAATTATAAGAAAACCCAGGTTCTACCCAAAATCCCCATTTTCACCCATGGAAATCCTTGATTTTAATATGAAAACATGATAAATGATGTAAATGAAGGATTAAGTAAAAATTGACTTACAAATGATTTGGGGAAGAACGTTTTCTTGGAAAATTGCCTATGGAGTGTTTGAGTTTGAAAGAATGAAGAAATGGGGTGAAAATTCGTCTAAGTATGAAAAATTGCAGGTCTCAGATATAGGAAATGCGAACATGGGTTCACAATTGCGAACCCAGCAGGCTTGGGAATTGCGACATTTAAGTTCGCATTTGCGAACTCATGTCTACCAAGGGACCATCGCATTTGCAAAAATGGTCTCGCATTTGCGAACCAGTGACCATCGCATTTGTGAACCAGTGACCATCGCATTTGCGAGGTCTGGCTTTGAATTTGCGAACCTTAGCCTTCCTAGGCTGGTTTCGCATTTGCGAACCAGCATTTGTATTTGCGATAGCTGGGACTTCGCATTTGCGAATCCTGCAGAACTGAAGGATATCAGATTTTCAAAGGCTCAAAATGCTACTCGACACCTATCCAAAACTCACCCGAGCCCTCGGGGCTCCAAACCAAATATGCACACAATCTCAAAAATATCCTACGGGCGTCGGAACCAAAATACGCATAGTCCGAAACGCATGATTAAGCCTCAAATCACATGATTTCTTCCAACTTTTCATAAAACATAAATTTTTCCATTTTTAAGTCCGAAACGCGTCAAATGACGTCCGTTTTCAACCAAACTTTACAGAAAGCGCTTAAATTACATATAAGACTTGTACCGGGCGTCGGAACCAAAATACGAGCCCGATGCCATAGTCTTCTGATCAAATTTCCTTTCCATTTTCCTTAATTAATTTCAGAAAACAATTTCACACAAAAATTCATTTCTCGGGCTTGGGACCTCGGAATTCAATTCCTGGCATACACCCAAGTCCCATATTTTCCTACGGACCCTCCGGGACCGTCAAATCACAGGTTCGGGTCCGTTTACCCAAAATGTTGACCAAAGTCAACTTTAATCATATTAATATCAAAATTCATCAATTTTTACACAGAATTCATATTTAAGCTTTCGAGTTATGCGCCCGGACTGTGCACGCAAATTAAGGTGACTAAAAGAGAGGTTTTCAAGGCCTCGAAAGTGCGGAAAAGAGAGAAAATAGGTGATGACCCTTTGGGTCGTCACATTCTCCACCTCTAAAATAACCGTTCGTCCTCGAACGGACAAAAGAAAGAAGCACCTGAGTCGGGAAATAGATGAGGATAACGGCTCCGCATATTAAACTCGGACTCCCAGGTCGATGCCTCAGGAGGCTGACCTCTCCACTGGACACGCACTAAAGGAAAACTCTTGGATCTCAACTGACGAACCTGCCGGTCAAGAATAGCTACCGGCTCCTCCTCATAAGAAGATCCTTGTCAAACTGGACAGTGCTGAAATCTAACACATGGGTTGGATCGCCATGATACCTCCGAAGCATGGACACATGAAACACTGGATGCACGTCAGACAAGCTAGGTGGCAAGGCAAGTCTATAAGCCACCACTCCCACATGATCTAGAATCTTAAATGGACCAATGAACCTAGGGCTAAGCTTACCCTTCTCCCCAAATCTCATCATGCCCTTCATAAGCGACACTCGGAGCAAGACCCACTCACCAACCATGAATGCTATATCCCGGACCTTACGATATGCATAACTCTTTTGCCGCGACTAAGCCAAATGAAGCTTGTCCTGAATGATCTTGACCTTATCTAAGGCCTCCTGAACTAAATCTGTACCCAATAACCGAGCCTCTCCTGGATAAAACCATCCAACTAGGGACCGACATTGATAAGTTAGGATTTTAACATGATTATACCCCTACTTGCTATTGCTTTTGTGATGAATTACCACAAAATAGTCCCAAAATGCTTACAAATTGCGCTTGATTGCAGGTTTGAGCAACAAGATGACAAATGTCAAAGATCATCTCAAAACGGAGTGAAACCTGCCAAGTGTCAAAGACCAAGTGAAGTGGGGAACAAGAACACCTAGCGCGGACCGCACTGATTTGCCACGCGGCCGCGCTAGGAGATTCAGAGACTGGTTTATTTCAAGGGCATTCTACGCGGCCGCGCTCCATTTTTATGCGGTCCGCGCCACTGAAGTTCAGAGACCTGCAATTTCAAGGAAAAGTCCCATGCGGCCGCGCTACAAATAAGTGCGGTCCGCGTGGATGAGATTCATAGAGATGGTGTTTTGCCCAAGTCCTGCCATGCGGCCGCGCTCCATTTATACGCGGTCTGCGCCCGTCTTCACCGCGGCCGTGCTACATTTCTGCGCGGTCCATGCTCCCAACTTCTGAGAGGAAATATTTACAAGTCCAAGAGCCAACACGGTCGCGCTACCTTTTTGCGTGGTCCGCGCTGACCCCGCAGGGGTATTTTTGTCCAGTTTTTTGGCCCGGTATAAATAGGACATTTTACCATTTTTAGGTCAAGTTTTATATTGTGAACAAGAGCTGCGCTCGTGAGAACATTTTTTAGCTTATTTTGGGAATTTTAACATTAATTCCTCCATAGATTCTTGTAGTTTAACTTTAACAATTAATTAATATGCTTAGTTCTTCATCTATTTCTTCTTTAATTATGTCTAGCTAAACCCTTTAGCTAGGGTTGTGGGCTTGTGGCTCAATCCTAGTGTGGGTAATTGATGATGTTGCTTCTTAATGATAGATTGATATTGGGTGTTTGTTATTTGGGTTAATTTTATACTTTAATTAAGGATTGGTGGTTGCAAACACTGATTCTAGCTTAGTGGGTTTTGACACTTCTTGAGAAAGAGAGTCTATGACCCCAAAATTGACCCAACAAGGAATTGGGATGGACCCATGAGAAATGGTAGTCCCAATTAACGGGTTAAATCTCGAGAGAGTAATCACCCTACTTGAACCCTAGTTGCTTGGTCTAATTGGCCTACCCAATTGGTCTCGAGAGAGTCAATTGGGCAAAATCGCTCTCTTTACCGAGAGGTGTGAGAGTGGGTACAATTGTGCAACGGTTATAACATTGATCCCAAATATGTCAATCTATTATTAGTAGTTTCTACCCGTTAGTTAAACACCTAGATGATGCCATGACCCTAGTGCCTTTCTCTATCTTGATTACAACTTAGAAAATATCTCTTAGCATAATTTAGTCTTAATCCTTATTCGATAATAGTAGTTGATAAAAGAAAACCCAAATAGAAGCACAAACGCATTCTTAGTCTAGACAGATATGCAGCTCCACTCCAATCTCTCTGTGGAAAAATTGACCCCGATACCACTATTCGGGTAAAATTTGTAGCACCCACTCTTTCTCTCATTGTGTAAGGTCGAGTTGGCAGCGATCACTTTTTGGCGCCATTGCCGGGGAACTTACGGTGTTGACTATCTGTGTAGCTAGTTTTGTGTTTAGCTTCTCTTTCCTTATTTTTACTAACTGTATTTGTGTCGATCCATCAGGTAAACATGGCTCTAAACGAAAATGACCCTCTTGGCAACGTGGTCGCGGGGGAGGAGGTTGAGGATCTTGAACAAGAAGATGTATTACCTCAAGCTCCAAGGAGAGGACGAAATGCCAGTGCAAATGCTAATGCTAATGCAAATGAGAACGTACCAGACCCTCCTCCACCTCCACCAAGAGTAGCTCCAAGAGTCCTTCCAAACCAGGGTTATGCAAGTACCATAGTTCCTCCTCGAATCCGGGCGGGGAACTTTCAAATCACCAATGTTATGTTGACTTTGCTCAAACAGAGAGGGTATTTTACGGGCGCCTCAGACCAAAATGCATACAATCACTTGAAGGGGTTCGTAGATACTTGCTGGGGGAGTAAACAAACAAATGTGTCAGAGTATGCTTTGAGATTGAGTCTTTTCCCGTTCTCTCTTCAGGGTAAAGCATTGTATTGGTTAGAAAGGCTTCCAAATCATTCCTTCACAACGTGGGATGAATTGGAGGACAAATTTATTTCCAAGTTCTTTTCTCCAAGTCATATGGCGGCGCTCCGTGATGAAATTTTGGCTTTCAAACAAGAGCCGATGGAACCTTTGCACGAAATATGGGAGAGATTTAGAACTATGATTAAAGAGTGTCCAAATAATGATGTGATGATTCAACAAACATTCTATAGGGGCATTAACACAACCAACTAATGTATTGTGAACCAATTGGCAGGTGGAAATTTCATGAAGCTCCCGTACAATGAAGCTTGTGATGTGTTAGATGAAATGGCCGATACTTCTTCGGCATGGCAAAGTCAGGCAAACGTTCCTTAAGGTGACCCTAATGTCATAAATCTGCATAAGGAGTTGCATGATCATGGCCAAGCCATTGCCGAACTCACAACAACAATGAACCAATTGGCGAATGCAAAATTTCAACAAGTTCAAAACCCGCGCCAAGTCAATGCCATGGAAGGAGTGAATATGATGAAAAGAAGGCAAAGAGGGCAACAACCTCAAGGAAATTATGATAACTATGATGATGGTGGTGGTTATTCGAATGAGTGCTATGATGAGCAAAGTGAAGATTGTCAATATGTTAACAACTACCAAGGAAATAGAGGAAATCAAGGAAATCAACAATGGCGACCCCAAGAAAATTGGGGCAATCAACAAGGAAGCGGAAATTGGAATAACAATAATCAACAACATAGTGGTGGAAATTGGAACGGGAATAACCAAAATAATAATTGGGGGAATCAAGGTAACAATGGTGGAAATTGGAACGGAAACAACAATAACAATGGGAACAACAACAATGGTCAAGGTGGGTGGAACAACGATGGTAGTCAAGGTAATCGAGGGCAAGGCTTTCAAAGGCCTCCGATGTTTCAACAACCGAACAACCCGCCACCGTTTCAATCTCAAGGGTCTAGTTCTTCGGGAAATGATTTTGGGAGAATTGAGGTTATGTTTGAGCAAATGATGAAGAAAAACCAAGACTCTGATGCTCAATTGGCTTCACACAACACTTCCATCCGTAACTTGGAGGTGCAACTCGGTCAAATTTCTCAATATTTAAATACTCGCCCAAAGGGTGCGCTACCAAGTGATATGGTAGTAAACCCTAAGGGTGAGAACGACAATCATGTGATGGCGGTGACCACGCGAAGTGGAAGAGGCGGTGATGTACATGCCTCAAGAGAAAATCAAGTTATGGTTGATGGAGATGAGTTGCATGATGATGATATGCATTTGGTGGTTGAAGATGTAGTGGAACCCAATATGAACAACGATGTATGGATTGATATTAATAATGTTGATGAGGAGACACAAGAGGCCGTGAACCCGTCTAGGGAACACGTAATCGATATGCCCGAGCCGGTGGTGTCCAAAGCCAAGGCACCCTTGCCTAGGCCTCCTCCACCTTACCCACAAAGTCTAGCAAAGCAAAAAGGAGACAACCAATTCAAGAAGTTCATTGAAATGATGAAGAGTCTTACCATAAATGTGCCATTGGTGGAAGCCCTTGAACAAATACCGGGGTATGCAAAATTTATGAAGGATTTGGTTACCAAGAAGAGGTCAATGAAGTGTGAAACAATCAAGATGACGCATCAAGTGAGCTATATTGTTCATTCTATGGCCCCAAAACTCGAGGATCCCGGAGCTTTCACTATCCCTTGCACTATTGGTAGTGCAGAGTTTGCTAAAGCTTTATGTAACTTGGGGGCTAGTATTAACTTGATGCCCTATTTGGTGTTCAAGACCCTAGGGATTGGTCAACCTAGACCAACTTCCATGCAACTTCAAATGGCGGACCGATCAATGAAGCGTCCCCTGGGCATAATTGATGATGTCCTTGTTCGTGTTGATAAGTTCATATTGCCGGCGGATTTTGTGATATTGGACTGCGAGGTGGATTTTGAGGTGCCAATCATTCTTGGAAGACCTTTCCTAGCTACAGGGAAGGCATTGGTAGATGTTGAAGCTGGGGAGTTGACATTCCGTGTGGGTGATGAGAAAGTGGTATTTCATGTATGCAAATCAATGAGGCAACCTAATAGCACATAGGTATGTTCATTTTTGGACATTGTTACAGCCGTGATAGTGGATGACACAAGTGCATTGATGAATGTTGAAGATCCTCTTGAGTCCGTGCTTCTTAACATGGATGTCAATGATGATGCCGGAAGAGTGGAGTGTGTGAATGCATTGCATGGCATGGGTTGATATTAATATGAGCCTAGGAAGCTATCTTTGGATCTAGAGAATCGCAAAACTCCTCCAACCAAGCCATCCATTGAGGAGCCACCGGTGTTGGAGTTGAAGCCACTTCCTCCTCACCTCAGGTATGAGTTTTTGGGTTCAAATTC
Source organism: Nicotiana glauca (assembly GCA_026770625.1). Classification (NCBI taxonomy): domain Eukaryota; kingdom Viridiplantae; phylum Streptophyta; class Magnoliopsida; order Solanales; family Solanaceae; genus Nicotiana; species Nicotiana glauca. The sequence continues at coordinate 101,001 of MU716990.1, read as the reverse complement.
TACTTTACATGTTATTATTTCCTCGTGCCTAACTAACATGCATGTTGATGCCACTTTGGCGGTTCTTCAAAAGCGCAAAAAGGCGATTGGATGGACATTGGCGGATATTCGGGGGATAAGTCCTGTATTTTGCATGCACAAGATCATTTTGGAGGAGGATGCAAGGCCGTCTCTTGAACATCAAAGAAGGTTAAATGAGGCTATGCAAGAGGTGGTAAAGAAAGAGGTTATCAAGTGGTTGGACGCCGGTGTGGTTTACCCAATCTCAGATAGTTCATGGACCTCTCCGGTCCAATGTGTGCCAAAGAAGGGTGGAATGACGGTCATCACTATTGCCAACAATGAGTTGATTCCTACTCGGACGGTTACGGGTTGGAGAGTGTGTATGGAATATAGAAAGCTTAACAAGGTAACAAGAAAAGATTATTTCCCACTACCATTCTTGGACCAAATGCTCGATCGTCTCGTGGGCCGGACCTTTTATTGTTTTCTAGATAGCTACTCGGGGTACAATCAAATTCTCATTGCCCCGGAGGATCAGGAGAAGACAACCTTTACATGTCCGTATGGCACATTCGCTTTCTTGAGAATGCCATTTGGACTTTGTAATGCCCCGACGGACTTCCAAAGATGTATGATGGCAATTTTCACCGACATGGTGGAGGATATCTTGGAGGTCTTCATGGACGATTTCAGCATAGTGGGGGATTCATTTCAGGAATGTCTAATGAACTTGGATAGGGTGTTGAAAAGATGTGAAGAAACTAATCTTGTGCTCAACTGAGAGAAATGTCATTTTATGGTGCAAGAAGGTATTGTATTGGGTCACAAAATCTCAAAACATGGAATTGAAGTTGATAAGGCAAAAATTGAGGTTATCTCAAGGCTCCCTCCCCCTACTTCTGTCAAAGAGGTGAGGAGTTTACTTGGTCACGTCGGGTTCTACCGGCGATTCATTAAAGACTTCTCGAAAATTGTGAACCCGCTTTGTAAATTATTGGAAATGGATGTCAAGTTTGTCTTTGATGAGAAGTGCATGGATTCTTTTGAGCTTTTGAAACACAAGTTGACCATAACTCCTATCATCACCGCACCTAATTGGGAATTGCCCTTTGAACTTATGTGCGATGCGAGTGATGTGGCGGTAGGTGCGGTGCTAGCCCAAAGAATCAACAAAATGTTCCATCCTATGTATTATGCTAGCAAAACGATGAATGAGGCCCAAAGAAACTACATAGTGATGGAAAAAGAGCTATTGGCTATTGTGTTTGCGATGGAGAAATTTCGACCTTATCTTATGGGGGCGAAGGTGATCATACACACGGACCATGCAGCCCTCCGGTATTTGATGACAAAGAAGGATTCGAAAGCAAGGTTGATGAGATAGGTGCTACTTCTTCAGGAATTTGATCTAGAGATTGTGGATAGGAAGGGAAGCGAGAATCAAATTGCGGACCATTTTTCCCGGCTAGAAAAAGAGGGGATACCACACAATGGTGTTGAGATAAATGATACTTTCCCCGACGAGCAGCTTCTTTTCGTTTCTATGTGTGACATACCTTGGTTTGCGGACATAGCCAACTTCATTGTGACCGGTAATGTCCCGTGTGAGCTCTGTCCAACCAAAGGAAGAAACTCAAGCGAGAAAGCTTGGATTTTTATTGGGATGATCCGTATTTATTTAAAATTTGACCGGACGGGGTGATAAAAAGAAGTGTACCGGAAAGTGAACAAATGAACATATTGGAGGCTTGTCACTCTTCTCCCTATGGTGGCCATCATGGGGGGTGGGGGTGAGGACGACGTCAAAGGTTTTGAGTTACGACTTCTATTGGACGATGTTGTTTAAAGATGCTAGCGACTTGGTGAAGAGATGTGATGCATGCCAAAGAGCCGGCGGGATTTCAAAAAGGATGAAATGCCTCTCAACACAATTCTCGAGGTGGATATTTTTTATGTTTGGGGCATTGATTTCATGGGCCCGTTCATAAGCTCTTGTGGGAACACGTATATTCTTGTGGCCGTGGACTATGTTTCAAAGTGGGTTGAAGCCGTGGCTCTTACCAACAATGAAGCCCGAAGTGTCGTGGCGTTCTTGAAAAAGAGTATCTTCACTAGGTTTGGAACCCCTCATGCTATCATTAGTGATGGGGGGTCCCATTTTTGCAACAAGGATTTCGACTCATTGCTTGCTAAATATGGAGTTAACCACAAAGTGACCACCCCCTATCATCCACAAGTTAGCGGTCAAGTGGAAATCTCAAATCGGGAAATAAAGAGTATTTTGTCCAAAACGGTAAATGCTAATAGGACCGATTGGTCGAAGAAATTGGATGATGCTCTTTGGGCTTATCAGATGGCTTACAAGACTCTGATTGGTATGTCTCCATATCGGTTGGTGTTTGGTAAGGCTTGCCATCTTCCGGTGGAATTAAAAAACAAGGCTATGTTGGCATTGAGGCAGTTGAACTTGGAATGGGATGTTGCAGCCAACCTCCGAGTGGAGCAATGAATGAACTTGATGAGTTTAGATTTCATGCCTACTCTAGCTCGTCCTTGTATAAGGACAAGACGAAGTACCTTCACGACAAGTATGCTCGGGGTAAAGAATTCATGGTGGGCAACATGGTTTTCTTTTTAATTCCCGGTTAAGGTTATTTCCGGGTAAGCTCAAATCTAAACGGAGTGGTCCTTTTGAAGTGGTATTTGTGACTCCTTTTGGTGCTCTTGATCTCAAAAACAAGAATGGTGAAGTATTCCGGGTCAATGGGAATTGTGTCAAGCACTATTTGGGAAAGTTTGATGACAGCCACGTGGTGGCACTCATTCATTTGAAGTGATATGATGGTAACATGCGTCGTGCCGCGACGTTAAATCAGGCGCTTCTTGGGAGGCAACCCATGTCTTTTTCTATTTCTTTGATTTTCTTTGTAGACTAGGATTTTTGAGCTAATGGTTTGTGAGATGTTGCAGGGATAATGTTGAACCAGTGCAGAACAAAAGCACAAAATGTCAGGTCTCTGAAGTTTGCTAACGCGGCCGCGCTACAAAGTAGTGCGGTCCGCGCGGGCTGGTGCAATGAGGTGTAAGTCTGTGAAGTTACCAGCACTGCCGCGTAGCACTTTTGTGCAGTCCGCGCTGGGAGGACCCAAATATTCATGTTCTCTGAAGTTTTCCACGCGGCCGCGTAACAAAACAATGCGGTCCGCGTGAGCAGCTCAGTTCAATGCAAAGGCTTTAAATCCAGTGCGGTCCGCGACTATTTTTGTGCGGCCGTGCTGGTAGGTGAGTGATGGGTCCCATAGTCTTTTCTATAAATAGGGCTTCAGTTAAAACTTTTCTCAAAAATCGATCTCCTGAGCCCAATAGCTAAATCTTCATACTCCTGGTAACATTTTCTCACATTAATCATTACTTAAGTGTTAATTTTAATTTTATTCATGTCCCAGTAGTATAACTTCTTCTTTTTTTCACTTTTTTCTTAGGTTTAATTATTAGGTTAGATTTTTTTGTGTTAGTTTTAAACACCGGGCATGAATTCCAAAATGCTTACTTGAGTAGGGACAACTAGGACCCAAAAATTGATCAAAAAGGGACTTAAATGAAAAACCCTATGTGAGCACGTGATTTTTGCCCTATGTGAATTACTCCCAAAAGTTCAAAATAAAATAATTTTTGCGTTGTTTGCTATTTTGCGGATTTTGTGGTATTGTCAGTTTATTGTTTGCATTTGCCTGTGCATATATATATATATATATATATATATATTGCAATTGCATTTAGGATTTAATTCCGCAATTAGAAGTAATTAAGTTTGTTTTACAAAAAGAAAATAATCACAAAAAATAATATACTTCGCATTTTAGTGTTTAATGTCAAATTGTATGATTTTTTTCTTTTTATTTAATTATGGGTGATAATTATTATTAAGAGTTAATTAGTATTTTTAAGTTAATTTTGGTTTTATAATTTAATCTAGTATTTTGGTTTTACAATTAGGAAATAAAAAAGAAAGAAAAGAAAAGAAAAGAAAAGGAAGTAAAGAAGAGAAATTCGGACTGGGCCATCTCTTAAATTTTGAATCAACCAGGCCCAAAACACACCAAACCAGCCTAATTCAAACACCCCTTTTACCCGGTCCAATTTGATCTGGCAATACGACCGTCCAAACGACGTCATTTCTGTCATGCTCAATCTGAGCCGTTGGATTAGATCAATTTAACTGTCCAGATCACCCCTCCTGTAACCTGTATCCAGCCCGACCCTCATCCATCTCCCTAACCCGGTCCACCCCTTTAACCAAATGATGCCGTATTAGTTAGTCAATTAATCCAGGCTGTTGATATTAATTAATCTAACGGCTTGTGTTTAATCCCCCACCCATGTATATATACCTCAAACCATACCCCACCCCGCCAAGACAAACCCCCCCGCCTCATCGTCTCTAATCTCAGAGACCAAACGAACCCATCACCACAAACCACTGTCGACCATTCACCAAAAATCGCCTCACGGCGGTTCCGGTAGTCCAAATACCTCCATTTTTACACCGCAGAACCCCCTTGACCTCCCCATCCCAAATCCCTAACCAGATAACCTCAAATCCTTGTAGATCATTTCGAATATTAGATAAAAAATCGACCCCAAAACCCTAGCCTACCCAATCGACCCCAAATCAATACCCCTTGACCACTAGACCTCCCTCATCCTTAAACCACCACTGATTTCCGTCGAATCATCCCAGAACCTTTCGAATAACAAATCAGAACTAAGAACCCTAGCACCGCCACGAGATTCCCCTATGGCGGCGCTGCCTTGAACCAGTCCCCAAACAACCCTCCAAGGTATCATTTAAGTCCATGGTCGCCCCAAGACTGATTAATCTTGAAATTGTGCACTTCGTCTGTTCTTCACAAAGAACAGACGATTTACACCATCTCGAGGTTAAATCAGAGCTACCAGTTGGCGTTCAAGCTTAATCAGATAAGTGCTCTGTTCTTTATTGTCGTTAATTATGCCTTTCACCTTCTACTCTTTTCTTCTTCTTCTTTGAAATATAGATAGTCTGTGTTCCGATAGAAATTCAGTTTAGTTTCGAACCCAGTTCCTTGGTTATATTGTAGTTAATTCATGTTTATTTTGTTGGAATTTTAGTAGTTCTCGTCAAGTTGTTTGATGACGATTGTTTTGTTCTCAGCTTCAGGGCTCCGTTCAGTATATTTTCAGTGTTCCTTCATTTTTGTTTAAGGTTAAGTTAGAGTTATGATGTGTTCCAAATATAATTAGTTTATTCCCATGTATCTGTGTCAATCGTGGTTTTAAATTTTGACCTTAGTAGTTCAATATAATTGTGTTCTGAATCATTGAATCCTTGGTCTTTGTTTTGGTGCTATTTGATTTAAACTGTTGTGTGAGTTTGATGAGGTGAATCATAATGTTCTGTTTGGGGTCTGATATGAATTTGACATGGGTTTAGATTCAGCCTCAATGTTCCAGTGATTACTTAGGAATTAGTTTAGACAATTGTTAGGTTTTCTTATTTAGATGAATTGGTTATAGCTTACGGGGGTTTGGTACAGATTAAAAGGGTTTGAGGTAGGATAGTAGTTTCAGGGATTTCAGGGGGGTATTTTGGGATTCGAAAACTTGAAAAATGCTTTAGCTTGAGTGGTCTGTCAGTAAGCACTAATGTACCCTTAAACTAATGTATTTATTTAATAATAATGGGTTGGGAATCAGGAATAGTATGGGAGGTCTAATGGGAAGTAATTAAAAAATAATTTACCCATAACCCTTGAATTAAACAATGAAATGGGACATATAGTAGTGGGGTTAGAGGGAATATAATGTGGTTCATTTTTCCTTAATTGTTTACGTGTATTAAGTGATGATAAGGGGTCTATTTTGGATATAAATAGAGGGGGCTGGAAGCAGTCGAAAAAAAAGTTTAATCAGCTGTTACACATAGCATTTTGACAGTTTGGAGAAGAGCTAAAAAGATTAAGAGGAAAAAATAGAGAGATAGAAAGTTGGTTAGTTTTGAGAGCATAGGAAAAGTTCGAACAAAAAAGGTTACCGTTCCATTCGTTTCTAGATAAAATTTGGGGTTCTAGACACTGATTCCTACCCCTGTTGATTGCTAAACCTAGTTTGAAGTCTACTGATTCTGCTTTTGAGCTTATTCGAGCTCAGTTGAGTCTATTTGGGTGTTGATTGTTGCTGTTGGGTTTTACAAATCAGTTCGTGCTTTGGTTTGAGTGTGTTTCTGGTTTGGAAGTGGTGTTGCTGTTGGTTTGCAT
>MU716990.1:69378-93804 GCA_026770625.1 Nicotiana glauca | reverse complement strand
CCCTGATATCTATGAGTTGAAACATGCAGAACTGAGTTCGTGTGAAATGTGCAGAAATGAATTGATTCCAGATTTATGTTTCAGCATTTAAATTCACAGTTGTTGTTTAAGTTTTCTTTTACTTTGTTTTGTACCAAATAGACTGTAAACTATTGTTTCTAGGATTCAATAAGTCTACTTTACATTTTGTAACTACTTTCAGGTTAGGTTAGTGGAGTAGATTATGTTAGTTGTAGTTAATCTCATGTTATCTGTTTTTTTCATACATATGTTCAAAAGTTGTTCATAAAATAGAACATTTAGTCGATTACTGTTAGTATTCAGCCTGGGGTAATTAAACTGATTTTGCAGCATGATTATTAATCCTCTTAGGTGATTATAATTTTATAAGTGTTAGCATTAATTCAGATTGCAGTAACCTCACACGGATAGGTGTTCTAAATTTAGTTAATAGGTAAAATAAAATAGTCCTTTAAAGTTAACGTGGTAATTTGGCAAAAAAAAACGAGAATAAAGGTTCCAGTTGATAAATTTGTTCATTGTAAATTGTTGAACACACTTGTACTAATATAGAATAACTTCAATAAGCATTTAGTATAGTTAAAATCGCGGATCTGCTTGGTTTAATGAATTAGCCTATTTTGAAAGGTTCTTGGGCCTTAGCACTCCATTGAACGGCCTAGGTCCAGTCATATTTATGTGTTAATATGGACCTGGGCTAAGGCCTGTGACTAACCGCCCTTTTGACACAACCTCGAGTGCAGTTTTCCTTATGGTTGGTTTTAATACAATACTTTCATTTGCCTTGTTTAAATGAGATGATCCTCACTAAATAAAATGCATAAATTGCGGGGCCCTCGTTAAATGTATATATTAAATACTTAGATTCCGGGACGCGCCGTCTAGCGAATCTCACGGCCTTCCCCAAAATAATAACGCGTTAGTCTCTTTAGGCGCGTACTTTAATAACATTACTTCCCTAAACTCGGGTGCACATTTATGTTACCCAAATCCAAATCTCAAAGATGTTAAAATATGTCAAAAACCACGGGCGCATTTATGTGGCGTGGTTCAAGATTTGTTTTAATAACGTTGCAATTTTCTTTAAAAATGAATAAAAGCGGCTAAAGTTAAAATTTGCACATAGGTTTATAAACATTAAAATCAGATAATTTAAGCCAAATACAATGGTTGAGCGATCGTGCTAGAACCACGGAACTCGGGAATGCCTAACACCTTCTCCCGGGTTAACAGAATTCCTTACTCGAATTTCTGGTTCGCGGACTGTAATACAGAGTCAATCTTTTCCTCGATTCAGGATTCAACCGGTGAATTTGGACACCATAAAACTCCCAAGTGGAGACTCTGAATTAAATAAATAAATCCCGCTTCGATTGTCCTTTAATTGGAAAAACTCCATCTACGCCCTCGCGGGGGTGTAGGTAAAAAGGAGGTGTGACAGCTCTGGCATCTCTGCTGGGGAACAACGCAGAACTTCTGGTTCAAGGTTTAAGAATTCGATCTTAGAATAATTGTTATATTTGGCTTTATCTGATTTTCCTACATGTTTCATGTTAAATGTGCTAAGTATTTTACCGCTTTGATATTATCTGAACTGTATATAAACTGTGCCGAAACCCTTCTCTTCTCACCTCCGGGGATGTGCTTACTGGTTGAGACTCCCTATTCTGTTAGTATCATACCCTAAAATAAGAAGATGCCGGATAAGTTACAAAACCGGACGATCTCGCGGGTCCCCGATACGTAGCCCCCTCCTCGACTCGAGTTGTCCGCTCGGGTACATTGTTTAGAACTCATGCCCATGTTTTGAAACTATAATAACTTGACTTCATGCCGGATCCCTAATAGGAACGCTTATTTGCATCATGTTGCATTGGACTTAGGGGACTCAACACAGGGGTTGGGTCCATCTAGGACAGATAACCTGAAATGAAAAGACCATCCTGATGCATCTTACGTGTTGCATATGCATTTATTTGTCTCGAACTTGCATGCCGACCGACTTTGGAGTGTTTGGGAAAATTGAAAAAAGAGAGAAATAGTAGTGTGGAGATCTAATTATCTATTTTTAGAAAAATAACCAATGTCAAAATAGTGTCCGAACTCTGCCGAATTTTTGGAAAAAAAAAAGAAAAGGGAAAAGAAATTTTGTTTTCAAAAATGGTTTGTTTTGTTGGTTGAGAAAAAGAAAAACTAAAGAGTTTTATTTTCAAATAGTTTGTTGAAAAAGAAAATACAGAAGAGTATTGTCTTCCGAAATGGTGTATTGGTCAATAAAAAAGAGTCTTGTTTCCAAAAATAAGTAGTTTTATTAGGCAGAACTACGTAAGTTTAATTCTCACCGGATGTGGATACGTAGGCAACTCATATCGGGTTCAACTATTTGGAAAATTTATTTGAAAAAAAATTATTATTAAAAGAAAAAATAAAGATAGAATTTTTTTAGGGAAAATAAATATCGTTGTTTTGCCATGAGAAAAGGTGATGTCATTCTTGTCCAAAATAGCCGAATGTCTCCAAAAGGACGCCGGAAGGCCGTTGTTACAAGAACGACCGCCTTTGGTCATTTTTCAAAATTTTTGACCGGTTAGCAAACACATCCTTTAAATCTTCTTCGAAGTGCTGAAAGGCCGTATTGACAAGACCGGATATTTTATGAAATTTTTGAGAAAACAGTGATGATTTTCTATTAGTCTATTTTAGGCTGTATTGCCGTTTTGATGTTAGAACCTTTCGGAGCCTGTTAATATTGTAATAAAATGTGTCATAATAAACACATTTTTTTTCTTTTATGAAAAAATTGAAAAAAAGAAAAATCCATTTTTTTTAATTAGTCATTTGGCACTTATGCCAGAACTACGCACAGTCTGATTCATGCAGGGACATGATACGTAGGCAATCCACATAAGATTCGACCACAACTAAAAAAATTTAAAAAAAATGAAAAAATAAAGAAAAATAAAATAAAAGTGAAAAATATTGATAATAAGGATTGACTGAGTCCATTCTAACATATTTTGAATTGTGAAGAAAGTTGAGGTGGTCGGTTTTTGGCAAGCGAACAACACAAGATCCGAGGAAAAATGATAGCTGACATCGAAGTTGTTACAAGTGCTCAAGAGACTCAGGGTCAGAGGGTTCAACTAGAGTCTACCGTGATTGAGGAAAATGGAGTACCGGAATAGAAATTGACTGAAATATGTCAAGCATGGGCCAATGGGCAAGGAGAACCCCGACACGAGTCACAATTTGCTACACAACAAGAGCACCAATCACATTCGTTTGACCCTCCGGCAAACGTTGAGAAGCTTGCCCGAAAAATGATACAGGAGGAAGTAACCCAAAGAGTAAAAATCTTAGAACAACGGCTGAAAAACATGAAAGGATTGGCAGGTCAAAAGAGTGTTGCCTTCAAAAACCTATGTATATTCCCCGATGTCCATTTGCCGCCTGGTTTCAAGATTCCCAAATTTGAAAAGTACGATGGACATGGAAACCCCATGGCCCACTTGAAAAAGTATTGCAATCAATAAGAGGTCTAGGAAGAAATGAAGAATTGCTAATAGCTTATTTTGGGGAAAGCCTTACGGGAGTAGCATCTGAATGGTTTTTGGATCAAGACACATCTCGCTGGCACGTCTAGAATGACATGGCACAGGCCTTTGTCAAACAGTTCCAATACAACATCGACACTGTCCCAGACCGCATTTCCCGTTCAAACCTGAAGACGAAACCAAGTGAAAGTTTTAGGGAATATGCCTTTAAATGGAGAGAGCAAGCAGCTCGAGCTAAGCCACCCATGGATGACCACGAGTTAATCACTGTCTTCCTTCAGGCTCAAGAGCCGAATTAATTTCAAAACATGATGTTTGCGGTTGGTAAATCCTTCTTAGAAGCAATCAAAATGGGAGAAATGGTAGAGAACGGTCTTAAGACAGGCAGAATTATAAGTCAAGCAACTCTCAAAGCTGCAGCTCAGGCTGTCCAAATTGAATCTGGTGACGCGAATACGAGGGATGAAGAAATCATGATGATATAAGGGTCGAGAAAAGGTCCCAGGAGAACACCTCGAAGGTTTGTGCAGCCTCATCAGTTTTTTCATGACCCCCCAAGCATTACTATCCACCTCATAACCCACCATACTCTGTTGATCCACCCCAGTATGTGGTCCAGCCATCAAATCACCCAATAAAGCGAGCACGAGTGTCACAAAATCTCCACCAGCCTCCGCAGAATTTCCAAGTACCCTATAACCCACATCCAAGCCAAGGATACAGAAGGGAACGAAAGTTAAAAGATAATTTTACACCAATAGGAGAGTCCTATGTGAGCTTATTTGAGAAGTTAAAACAACATGATAGGATTGCACCCGTCCCTCCAAATCATGTGGACCCACGTGCAAGAAGCTTTGACCCATCTAAAAGGTGTGAATACAATTCCAATGCCCAGGGGAACAATGTGGAAAGTTGTTGGGATTTAAAAAGGGAAATAGAAAGGATGATCCAGGAAAATTTGATTGTGAGACAAGACAGTGACACCCAGAATATCACACTGAATCCTTTACCTGCACATGATGATGCACACTTTGTAGGGATGATTCCTGGTAACATGGGGTATGAGAGTCCACTCGAGAATTTGCCAACTGAAATTGGAGAAGGACATGTTGATAAGCAAATTTGTGGCTAAGGGTCATGTTAATCAATTGAAAAGTCACTCAGGAAGGAACCTTCGTAGCTTATTTTGTTGTCATTTCTGTTATCGGGGTTATTTCAGGGTTGTAATTCGGATATTGTCTTGTAACTCAAACCCTTCTATCTTTCTATTTTGTCTAGTTCCTTTGATCGCAGTATCTCATTTAGTATTGTCTAGGTTTGTCCTACAGGTTAGACCCCAGTTTATTGCGTTTGTTTTGTTATACATACTCTTTCCCCGTTTGTCTAATGCAATTCTCGGTGTTACGTTATTTTTAGTCACTTTTTTTTTTGTTTAAGTCTTTCCTATTTATAATTCTTTTCCTTTCAACTCTAGTGACATGACATGCACGCACATAGTTCTAGGCATAATATTAAAAGGTTAATCATAAAGCAATTGGGAAGATGATACGGGAACGTAAGGGAAATAAGAACGGTTTGAGATTATTTGAAGCCCGAACCATATGGAACTGGGGCTAATAGAACATAAAGAAACCATAAAAGCAAGTTGGCCAAATTAACAAGGGTCGTTCGTGATAATGAGAGTAAGAATGTTTCCCGATGGTGCTGTGTATTTAACAGTTGGAAAAGCAAACGTGTGAATATACCTATCAAGTCTAGCATAATGAGAAGATGCTACAAATGTCTGTTTAATCACATTGTTTGGGCGTGGCATATCTTGAAGATTGGAATGACGAAGGCATTTTGTTATGATAGCTAAACGCTTTATCTTTCATTACCCCTTTGAGACTTACTCGTTTTCTTTCATACCCCTCTTTCGGAATCAATAGCAAAGATTAGAAACACAAGCATGAAAGATAAGGAAAAGATAAGAAAAAGAAAGAGAAAAAGAAAGAGAAAAAGAAGAAAAGAAAAAGAAAAAGAAAAAGAAAGAATAATAATAAGTGAAAAGGAAAACCATAACAACAAGGAATTGTATGAACTACGTTCGACTTGATTCCGAAAGGATATGTAGGCATTCTCTCTTTGAGGTTTAGTCACACCAAAATAAAAATTCAAGAGTCCCCAAGAAAGAAACTGGGGCAGAAGTTGTGGTTGTTGTAAAGAAATTTAGTTTCGAAGGTTGTAATTTTAAACCCAAGTTGCTTTGTTTTGAGCCTTTAATACCTTTTCTTTCTAACCCTATCCAAAACCATATTTCGGTCCATAGAAAGACCTTCCGACCAGTCTTTGAGAAATGCCAAGTCAAGTAGAGGTAATTCATATCAGGGGCAACACTCTGGTCCAAGCAGAAAAATGAAAAATGAGAGAGTTTTACTGGTGAAAACCTTACAGGCACCGTAAGGCGACGGGAGCTGAGAGAAATAAAAACGAGAGTCTTATAGGTGAAAACCCTCACGGGCACCTTTAGGCGACTGTAAGTTGAGAGAAAGACTAAAACGAGAGAGGCTTGATAATAAAAACCTTTCGGAGTTTGTGAAAGATGGTTAACAACGGAGAATCAAAGCCCAGTTTCACGATTTAACGGTATCATAAGAGTTGAACGTCAGAATTGCTTAACCGAATAGGCCGCAAGTGTATGTCACAGTCATTAGAGTTGTATCCACATCTGATAGGTTTCTACCTTGTAGTTTTCTTATTAGGAATCATCTTGTTCCTTTTTCCTTTATTCTATTCCTTTTATGAATCTGTCTGGTCAAAACAAGTGAGAAATGACTCCAAAATTTGCCATCAATTTTCCAATTATACAGGACGAGATTTGGCTAGTACATCAAGGCGTCATAAGTCAGGAAAGAACAACTAGGGTGCTGAGCTGGTAATAATCAACATGCTTTGGGATCCCTGCAAAATACAAAGGTTTGATCCATATCAGTTCATGGAGAATGAGACAGATGGAGGGTGTTGGGTGAATAGATCAAAGGTATATTCTGTGATGAGATAGACAAATGGTTGGACCAGTGACAACCAAGACATTCCAAACAGAAGGCAAAGGTTATAGTCCTCAAGGCCAAGATCAATGGTTTAAATCAGGAAAGAGCAATGCGTGCGGAAGTTAGTCACGCACAATAGGCTTGAGGGATCAGGTGAAACACAAAGGTTGGGTAAATTTCGGTCCAGAAGCAATACAACAGATACTGGATTCAAACAAAGAGAGGTATTTTCTGGTTTAATAAAGGAAGTGCTTAATCAAGATCAAGGAACTAGCAAGGTTTTCAAATGGAAATCAGTTTCCATGTCAAATAAAAAGGGCAACAGATCTCAAGGCCAATGCCAGTGGATAAGTCAAAACAACAACACGGAAGGAAGGCAACTAACGTGATTTGGGATTCATGTGGAACACAAAGGTTGGGTAAATGTCGATCCAGGAGCAATACAACAAATACAGGATATGGGTCTGAATGGAGAAAAAATGTTTCAGTAATACGAATGACAGAGAAAGTGATTGATCAAAAAGCAAGATCTTCAAATGGAAGTTGGTTATCGTGGGAAGTTAAAGGAGAAATCACCTTCAAAGTTCAAGGCAGTCGGGTGCAGCAGAGCGTGGAAATGAGGAAGTCATCCCCAGCAAGAGTATCACAACCGACCACCACTTTCAAAACTGACAGATCTTTCTCTGTATGTAACAGGAACAAAGCTAGTCTGTCTATTGAGCAAAATCTTAGTCTGATGAATCTTTCTCCTAAGATCACGCCAAGAGGACCTAGTCCGATAAAGTATCTCCTAGGAGAAAAATATTAGTCTGATGAATTTTTCTCCTAAGATAGAAAATCTTAGTCTGATGAATCTGTCTCCTAAGATCATACAAAAATGGACCTAGTCTGATGAATTATCTCCTAGAGTCAAAATCTTAGTCTGATGAATTTTTCTCCTAAGATACGAAATCTTAGTCCGACGAATCTTTCTCCTAAGATAACAAGAAGTAGGAAGCAACAGTTGGAAAATTACAGATAAGATAACAGAGGTGGGGAAGCAACAAGTAGAAAGTTTCAGATAAGATAACAAGAGGTTGGAAGAAATCGTTGGAAGGTTTCAAATAAGACAACAAAAGGGGAAGGCAACAATTGGAAAGTTTCAGATAAGATGACAAGAAGGGAAGAAACAATTGGAAGGTTTCAAGTAGGACAACGAAAATGGACCTAGTCTGATGAATCATCTTCTAGAGTCAAAATCTTAATCTGATGAATTTTTCTCCTAAGATAGAATATCTTAGTCTGATGAATCTTTCTCCTAAGATCACACAAAAATGGACCTAGTCTGATGAATTATCTCCTAGAGTCAAAATCTTAGTCTGGTGAATTTTTCTCCTAGAATAGGAAATCTTAGTCCGGTGAATCTTTCTCCTAAGATCACACAAAAATGGACCTAGTATGATGAATTTATCTCCTAGAGTCAAAATCTTAGTCTGAGAAATCTTTCTCTTAAGATAACAAGAAGTGGGAAGCAACGGTTGGAAAGACTTAGATAAGATAACAAAAGAAGTGGGAAGCAACAGTTGGAAAGACTTAGAAAAGGTAACAAAAAGAAGTGAAGGCAACAGTCTGAAAGACCTAGATAAGATAACAAAAGGGGAAGGCAACAGTTGGAAAAATTACAGATAAGATAACAGGAAGTAGGAAGTAACAGTTGGAAAGATAACAAAAATGGACCTAGTCCGATGAATCATCTCCTAGAGTCAAAATCTCAGTCTGATGAATTTTTCTCCTAAGATAGGAAATCTTAGTCTGATGACTCTTTCTCCTAAGATAACAAAAGAAGACCTAGTCTGATGAATTTTCTCCTAGGATCGAAATCTTAGTCTGATGAATTTTTCTCCTAAGATAGGAAATCTTAGTCTGATGGATCTTGCTCCTAAGATAACAAAAGAAGACCTAGTATGATGAATCTTCTCCTAGGATCGAAATCTTAGTCTGAGGAATATTTCTCCTAAGATAACAAAAGTGGAAAGCAACAATTGGAAAGCCTGCAGATAAGGAAGTAATCGGAAGGTCAGAAATTCTCGATCAGGTTTAAAATAGTCAAACAAAACAGAGCATGGAAAGGAAAAAAGGGAAAACCATCCCGAACAAGAGTATCACATCCACATTTTAAATTGTCGAGATTGAAACAGGGACAGAAATCTCATTTTGTTTTAGAGAAACCCACCATAAGGAAAGGCATGCACCAAACAGAGCAGGGAAGACAACACAAGTATTAAGGGAAAGCAGTTTCGAAGGAAGATAATCCAAGTTTCGAAGGAGGATAATCCAGTTTCGAAGGAAGATAATCCAAGTTTCGAAGGAGGATAATCCAAGTTTCAAGGGAAAATGGTTCAAGATGCAAAGGAAAACAATATCAAGTAACAAAAGACGTACCTTTCAAGATCAAGAAGTCAGTAACCTGTCCGGAGAGCGGAAGAATACAACAAATAATCAAGAGAAATACAACAAAAAGAGCATAGGAATAAGTTCAGGTTCAGAAATTAGAAGGAAAGCAACAATGGTCAAAGGAAGATAGTTCAAGTTTTGAAGGAAAAATAATTCGAATCTCACAAGAAGGAAAGAAGTAGTTCGAGTTTGGCAATCAGACATCCATCTGAGGAAGAGAAGTCTACAAGTCAATTCAGAAATAAAGAAACATCAGAGGAAGCACAAGTCAACAAGACAGCAAGGCAACAAGAGACACAAGAGCAAGTTGAAAGATCTAGATAAGATTTTGATATTCATAGACTATAGTTTAGTCTAGCTTCTTATTCTCTTTTAGCATGGTGTAACAAGGAGATCAGTAGCAGCAGCAGCAACAACAGTGACAGTAAAACCACAGCTTCATGGTAGTCCCAGTTACCAAAACTTCCCGAACTACATTGACCTGATTCCTTTTTAGCCAAGGATATGTAGGAGACCTTTTGAAGCAAAGGTTCGGTCAAACTCTTCGTGTTTCCGGGCAAAGAGGGGCAGTTGTGAGCACGTGATTTTTGCCCAATGTGAATTACTCCCAAAAGTTCAAAATAAAATAATTTTTGTGTTGTTTGCTATTTTGCAAATTTTGTGGTATTGTCAGTTTATTGTTTGCATTTGTCTGTGCATGTTTATTTGTTAAATTAATATATATATATATATATATATTGCAATTGCATTTAGGATTTAATTCCGAAATTAGGAGTAATTAAGTTTGTTTTACAAAAAGGAAAAAATCACAAAAAATAATGTACTTCGCATTTTAGTGTTTAATCTCAAATTATGTGATTTTTCTTTTTATTTAATTATGGGTGATAATTATTATTAAGAGTTAATTAGTATTTTTAAGTTAATTTTGATTTTATAATTTAATCTAGGATTTTGGTTTTACAATTAGGAAATAAAAAGGAAAAAAAAGAAAAGAAAAGGAAGAAAAGAAGAGAAATTCGCACTGGGCCATCTCTTAAATTTTGAATCAACCAGGCCCAAAACACACCAAACCAGCCCAATTCAAACACCCCTTTTACCCGGTCCAATTTGATCTGGCAATACGACCATCTAAACGACGTCATTTTTGTCGCGCTCAATCTGAGCCGTTGGATTAGATCAATCTAACGGTCTAGATCACCCCTCCTGTAACCCGTATCTAGCCCGACCCTGATCCATCACCCTAACCCGGTCCACCCCTTTAACGAAACGACGCCGTATTAGTTAGTCAATTAATCCAGGACGTTGATCTTAATTGATCTAACAGCCTGTGTTTAATCCCCCACCCATGTTTATATACCTCAAACCATACCCGCCCCCCCAAGACAAACCCTCCCTCACCTCATCGTCTCTAACCTCAGAGACCAAACGAACCCACCACCATAAACCACCGTCGACCACCTACCGGAAATCGCCTCACGGCGGTTCCGGCGGTCCAAACACCTCCATTTTTACACCATGGTACCCCATTGACCTCCCCATCCCAAATCCCTAACTAGCTAACCTCGAATCCTTGTAGATCGTTTCGAATATTAGATCAAAAATCGACCCCAAAACCCTAGCCTACCCAATCGACCCCAAATCAACACCCCTTGACCACTAGACCTCCCTTATCCTTAAACCACCACTGATTTCCCTCGAATCATACCAGAACCTTTCAAATAACAAATCAGAACTAAGAACCTTAGCGCCGCCACGAGATTCCCCTATGGCGGCACTGCCTTGAACCAGTCCCCAAACAACCCTCCAAGGTATCATTTAAGTCCATAGTCGCCCCAAGACTGATTGATATTGAAATAGTGCACTTCATCTGTTCTTCACAAAGAACAGATGATTTACACCATCTCGAGGTTAAATCTGAGCTACCAGTTGGCGTTTAGGCTTAATCAGATAAGTGCTCTGTTCTTTATTGTCGTTTAATTATGCCTTTCACCTTCTACTCTTTTCTTATTCTTCTCTGAAATATAGATAGTTCTGTGTTCCGATAGAAATTCAGTTTAGTTTCGAACCGAGTTCCTTGGTTATATTGTAGTTAATTCATGTTTATTTTGTTGGAAGTTTAGTAGTTCTCGTCAAGTTGTTTGATGACGATTGTTTTGTTCTCAGCTTCAGGGCTCCGTTCAGTATATTTTTAGTGTTCCTTCATTTTTGTTTAAGGTTAATTTAGAGTTATGATGTGTTCCAAATATAGTTAGTTTATTCCCATGTATCTGTGTCAATCGTGGTTTTAAATTTTGACCTTAGTAGTTCAATATAATTGTGTTCTGAATCATTGAATCCTTGGTCTTTGTTTTGGTGCTATTTGATTTAATATGAGTTCAAGCTTAAACTGGTGTGTGAGTTTGATGAGGTGAATCATAATGTTCTATTTGGGGTCTGATATGAATTTGACCTGGGTTTAGATTCAGCCTCAATGTTCCAGTGATTACTTAGGAATTAGTTTAGATAATTGTTAGGTTTTCTTATTTAGATGAATTGGTTATAGCTGACGGGGGTTTGGTACAGATTAAAAGGGTTTGAGGTAGGATAGTAGTTTCAGGGATTTCAGGGGGGTATTTTGGGATTCCAAAACTTGAAAAATGCTTTATCTTGAGTGGTCTGTCAGTAAGCACTAATGTACACTTAAACTAAGGTATTTGTTTAATAATGATGGGTTGGGAATCAGGAATAGTATGGGGAGGTCTAATGGGAAGTAATTAAAAAATAGTTTACCCATAACCCTTGAATTAAATAATGAAATGGGACATATAGTAGTGGGGTTACAGGGAATATGATGGGGTTCATTTTTCCTTAATTGTTTAAGTGTATTAATGGATGATAAGGGGTCTGTTTTGGATATAAATAGAGGGGGCTGGAAGCAGTCGGAAAAAAAGAAAAAAAAAGGAAAAAAAAGTTTAATCAGCTGTTAGACATAGCATTTTGATAGTTTCGAGAAGAGCTAAAAATATTAAGAGGAAAAAATAGAGAGATAGAAAGTTGGTCAGTTTTGAGAGCATAGGAAAAGTTCGAACAAAAAAGGTTACTGTTCCATTCGTTTCTAGATAAAATTTGGGGTTCTAGACACTGATTCCTACCCCTGTTGATTGCTGAACCTATTTTGAAGTCTACTGATTCTGCTTTTGAGCTTATTCGAGCTCAGTTGAGTCTATTTGGGTGTTGATTGTTGCTGTTGAGTTTTACAAATCAGTTCGTGCTTTGGTTTGAGTGTGTTTCTGGTTTGGAAGTGGTGTTGCTGTTGGTTTGCATCTGATTTGCTGCTGCCTGTTATCCGTTGTTGCTGATTACTCTTTCTTCTTATTTTATTTTCATTATCCAGGTACACAATTGTATCCCTGATATCTATGAGTTGAAACATGCAGAACTGAGTTCGTGTGAAATGTGCAGAAATGAATTGATTCCAGATTTATGTTTCAACATTTAAATTCATAGTTGTTGTTTAAGTTTTCTTTTACTTTGTTTTGTACCAAATAGTCTGTAAACTATTGTATCTCGGATTCAATAAGTCTACCTTACATGTGGAATACTAGTTGTAACTACTTTCAGGTTAGGTTAGTGGAGTAGATTACGTTAGTTGTAGTTAATCTCATGTTATCTGTTTTTTTCATACATATGTTCAAAAATAGTTCATAAAATAGAACATTTAGTCGATTACTGTTAGTATTCAGCCTGGGGTAATTAAACTGATTTTGCAGCATGATTATTAATCCGCTTAGGTGATTATAATTTTATAAGTGTTAGCATTAATTCAGATTGCAGTAACCTCACACGGATAGGTTTTCTAAATTTAGTTAATAGGTGAAATAAAATAGTCCTTTAAAGTTAACGTGGTAATTTGGCAAAACAAAAACCGAGAATAAAGGTTCCAGTTGATAAATTTGTTCATTGTGAATTGTTGAACACACTTGTACTAATATAGAATAACTTCAATAAGCATTTAGTATAGTTAAAATCGCGGATCTGCTTGGTTTAATGAATTAGCCTATTTTGCAAGGTTCTTGGGCCTTAGCACTCCAGTGAACGGCCCAGGTCCAGTCAGATTTATGTGTTAATATGGACCTGGGCCAAGGCCTGTGACTAACCACCCTTTTGACACAGCCTCGAGTGCAGTTTTCCTTATGGTTGGTTTTAATACAATAATTAATTAACTAGGATTATTTCTTTTGTTATTAAAGACAAATAAAATAGAAAAGTCGTAGTTGCTTTTAGGTTTGCCTTGTTTAAATGACCTCACTAAATAAAATACATAAATTGTGGGGCCCTTGTTAAATGTATATATTAAATACTTAGATTCCGGGACGCGCCGTCTAGCGAATCTCACGGCCTTCCCCAAAATAATAACGCGTTAGTCTCTTTAGGCGCGTGCTTTAATAACATTACTTCCCTAAACTCGGGTGTGCATTTATGTGACCCAAATCCAAATCTCAACGATGTTAAAATATGTCAAAAACCACGGGCGCATTTATATGGCGTGGTTCAAGATTTGTTTTAGTAACGTTGCAATTTTCTTTAAAAATGAATAAAAGCGGCTAAAGTTAAAATTTGCACATAGGTTTATAAACATTAAAATCAGATAATTTAAGTCAAATACAACGGTTGAGCGACCGTGCTAGAACCACGGAACTCGGGAATGCCTAACACCTTCTCCCAGGTTAACAGAATTCCTTACTCGGATTTCTGGTTCGCAGACTGTAATACATAGTCAATCTTTTCCTCCATTCGGTATTCAACTGGTGACTTGGGATACCATAAAACTCCCAAGTGGCGACTCTGAATTAAATAAATAAATCCCGCTTCGATTGTCCTTTAATTGGAAAAACTCTCTCTACGCCCTCGGGGGGTGTAGGTAAAAAGGAGGTGTGACACCCTTACTCAGTTAAAACCCTTGGCCCAGCGTGGCCGCGCATCCTTTCCACGGGGGTCTGCGTTGCTTTTTCTGTGTGTGCTACTTGTTACCGGCGCGACCGTATCACATTTTTGCGTGGTCCGCGCTGGCCCAACGCGGACACGGTCCATATCAGTGCGGACTGCGTTGGGGTGATTCAGAGAGGTTTGTTTTCGGATAATTGCTCAGCGCGGTTGCGCTTTAGTTTTACGCGGTCCGCGCTACCTCAGCGCGATCGCGTGATTCTTTTGCACGGTCCGCGCACCTCTGTGCTGCTACACTTTTTCTATGCTTTGAAATCAACTGTGTTCCCCTCCTGTGTTATCAATCCAATTCACTGCATGTGCTTAAACTAACAATGTTAGACGTGTATTTTTTGCAGATCATGGTTAAAAAACAAGGAGGTAAACAACCACAACAACCCGAGAGAGGTGATTCCTCCCGAGGGGGTAAGGGAAAGAGAATTGTTAAACTCACTCCCCAGGCTCGATAAAACATCAAAAAGACCTGTAAGCTGATACGGGCTGCTGATAGAGCTACCTATCACTCTTCGGGGAGTGAGTATGCACCATCCAGGAGCATCACCTCAGAATCTTCCCCCACTCACATCACTGACCCACTCCAATTACATGACACTCCTTCACCTTCACCTCTTCCAAGATACTGGTCAACGTAGTTTCAGATTCGCATGATAAGTCCGTAGCAAGAAGTAATGAACAATACTCCACCTCCCCCATAGCTTCATTATCTAGGGAGAGTGTAGGATATGGTGAGGTGGGTGAGCCTCAAGTCGGGGGAGTTGATCAAACCAGAAAACCTAAAGCCTGGGCAGACAGATTTGTTAGTGAGTTGGCGTTCCACAAATTTAGAGAGTGGTGGCCCGTGAGGAAGTTGATCCCGGAGAGAACATTCATTGACAAAGACCTCGTACCTCTCAACCCAAAGGTGCAAGAGCAATTCTGTACTAGAGATGGCTGGAGTTTCTTCAAGGAGAGCTGTATTGATGCCAATGAGCATCTAGTAAAAGAGTTCTATTGCAATGTGTCTCATATAGTTTAGGACACAAAGGCGACGAAGGTGAGAGACAAAATGCTAATGTTTGATGGAAAGTCGTTGAATGACTACTTGGGGTTCAAGGAGGAGGATGAATCAGAGTATTTAGCTAAGCTGGCAATGGGTGAAGAAGTGCGTCCTTGGTTGGACGAGTACTTGGCAACCCCGGGCACTGTTCCAAAATGGTTGAAAGCGGGGGATAAGATTCTGCGGAACACCTTCAGTTTTGAAGCCAAGGGTTGGCTGACTTTTATTTGTAGTAGACTTGAGCCTTCCACCCATGATCACACAGTTCCTCTTGCCCGGGCTGTTCTAGTGGCATCCATCATGGCCGGGCTACCTATCAATGTGGGTAACATTATCTCGAGGGTGATTTCTACTTCGGATAGGAGACCAACACAAACTACCCTTTCCCTAACACCCTATCTATGTACTTTAGGGATTTGAAGGTCAAAAGGAAACGTTTTGATGTTAAGGCCAAGCCGGTGGCCCCTTACTCATGGTGTAGTCAGTTGGGTTTGGACAACCCAAATTCAAAGAAGTACCAGCCACCCATATCTACCCCACCTAGCCAGTCTGAGGAGCCAGTTGTGGTAGAGCCGTCTACTGGTCCATCCACCATTCCTGCTCCTACTACCAGTGAGACCTTGCCCCCGAGTCCTTCTTCTGTTGCTGGCCCTTCTACTTCAGCTGGCCCAGCAGTCCCTTCATCAACGACTCATCGGTTTACTGCCCACCAGCTCAGTCAGTCTTTAGCTAGTCTGAACAACTGGATGTCAGCTGCGACATCCAAGTTGTCCACCTTGGCTACTACAGTTGAGGCCCAGTCAGCACCAGCCACTGTTCAGATTCCTTCTACAATTGAGGAGACATTGAAGAAGCTCCTGGCCAACCAGGAGAAGATTTTAGAGACTCAGGCCACCTTGACTAAGGCGGTAGATTCGCATGGTAAGGCTTTGAAGGAGCTTGCCAAGGATCATAAGAAGATGAGAAAGTCAAGGGCGTCAAAGGAGTCGGCAAAGAAGCTTCGAGCTGACATTGACAAGCTATTGCCAGACCAGATGCCTTTAGACTTGCTATATGGGGATTCAGCCCTTGATCCAGCAGCACCGCAACCACAACAGGAGGAGGAGCCTAGGCACCCAAGGAAGAAGAGGAAGTTTCCTAGCACTGAAGATGTAGTGATCGAGGTAGCACAGGTTCAGGAGGGTCCCTCCAGTGTTGCACCAGATGTTCAGTTGGTCCATGACCCGGCCCCTATCCCATCAGCAGAGCAGCAGCCAGCCAGGAACCAATCTAAGGTTCCCGCCAGTACAGAGGACTAGGGGACCACTGAGCAGCCCATGCAGACGGATCGAGCTTAGGGAGCCACTATATATCCTTTCTTTGTTTTATGCTTATTTTGGTAGTTGGCATTGGGGACAATGCCAGCTCTTATTTGTGGGGGTGAGCCCTACTGTTTTTATATTTGATACACTTGGATGATTGTATATATTTGATTTTTAGTTTATGTTTTTAGATTTGATAGTTGGCATGTATATAACTTCTAATTTTGGCTACTTCTATACTTTATGTATATATTCATCCCCATTGTATATTCTACTCCCCATTGTACATATTCATTCGGTTTTCCTATTTTTATTAAATCTTTTTCGTTTTTAGCTTCGTAGTTAGGTTCGTAGCCTTTTGTTTGGTTTTGGCGTTCTCAATAAGCCCTTGGTTTTCTTAATGCCACGGTTCTTTCCAAGGGTAGAGTGTTGTGTGAACCGGGTGGCTCTTCCCAATGATAGATGGCATGACAACCTTCTTAAGGGTTTGAGTCCATTTTTTATTTTTCTTCTTTTGATTTCGATATTTCGTAGTTAAGGGTACCTCAGGCAAGCTTCACTTGGGCCTAACACATTTGCCTTTGATCCCATGGTCAAAGACATAATGTTGTATTTAGGATGTGAAAGTCGTGGCCTTGAGACTCTTGTGTTGACCAAACAATCATCACGTGGTCGTGTTGGACCATAGTGCGCTTGAATCGTAACTAAGCGCGGGTCTTATTTTGTTTGCTTGAGGACAAGCAAAGGTTTAAGTTTGGGGGAGTTGATAAGTTAGGATTTTAACATGATTATACCCCTACTTGCTATTGCTTTTGTTATGAATTTCCACAAAATAGTCCCAAAATGATTACAAGTTGTGCTTGATTGCAGGTTTGAGCGACAAGATGACAAATGTCAAAGATCGGCTCAAAATGGAGTGAAACCTGCCAAGTGTCAAAGACCAAGTGAAGTGGGGAACAAGAAGACCTAGCGCGGACCGCACTGATTTGCCACGCGGCTGCGCTAGGAGATTCATAGACTGGTTTATTTCAAGGGCATTCTGCGCGGCCGCGCTCCATTTCTATGCGGTCCGCGCCACTGAAGTTCAGAGATCTGCAATTTCAAGGCAAAGTCACACGCGTCCGCGCTACAAATCAGTGCGGTCTGCGTGGATGAGATTCAGAGAGATGGTGTTTTGCCCAAGTCCTGCCACGCGGCCGCGCACCATTTATACGCGGTCCGCGCCCGTCTTCTACCGCGACCACTCTAAATTTTTGCGCGGTCCGTGCTCCCAACTTCAGAGAGGAGATATTTACAAGTCCAAGAGCCAACGCGGCTGCGCTACCTTTTTGCGCGTTCCGCGCTGACCCCGCAGGGGTATTTTTGTCCAGTTTTTTCGGACCGGTATAAATAGGACATTTAACCATTTTTAGAACAAGTTTTATATTCTGAACAAGAGTTGCGCTCGTGAGAACGTTTTTAGCTTATTTTGGGCATTTTAACATTAATTCCTCCATAGATTCTTGTAGTTTAACTTTAGCAATTAATTAATATGCTTAGTTCTTCATCTATTTCTTCTATTTCTTCTTTAATTGTGTCTATCTAAACCCTTTAGCTAGGGTTGTGGCTCAACCCTAGTGTGGGTAATTGATAGGTGTTGCTTCTTAATGATAGATTGATATTGGGTGTTTGTTATTTGGGTTAATTTTATGCTTTAATTAAGGATTGGTGGTTGCAAACACTGATTCTAGCTTAGTGGGTTTTGATTCTTTTTGAGAAAGAGAGTCTATGCCCCCAAAATTGACCCAATAAGAAATTGGGATGGACCCATGAGAAATGGTAGTCCCAATTAACGGGTTAAATCTCGAGAGAGTAATCACCCTACTTAAACCCTAGTTGATTGGTCTAATTGGTCTCGAGAGAGTCAATGGGCCAAAATCGCTCTCTCTCTCTCTACCGAGAGGTGTGAGAGTGGGTACAATTGTGCAACGGTTATAACATTGATCCCAAATATGTCAATCTATTATTAGTAGTTTCTACTGTGAGCACTGATTTTTTCCCCACATGAATTACTCCCAGAAAGTCAAAACAAAAATATTTGTTTTATTGTGTGCAATTTTGTGAATTTTTCGTGATATTTTGTTATCGTTTGCACTTGTGTGCGCACGTTCATTTTGAGAAAATTAATGAAAAATACAAAAAATATATGTTGCATTTGCATTTGACTTTGCATTTTTAGGAATTGATTATTAACTAATGAGTTGTTTCAAAAATGGAAAAATAAAAATATATATTTATGTTGCACTTTGGAATATTGGTAGTTTTCCTTTTAATTTAGGTCTTAATTAGTTGTGGCAATTATTTAGGTTTAGTTATTATTTTTAATAAGCTAATTTGGTTTATAATTTAATTTAGAATTTTTAATTTTAATAATTAGGAAAAAAAAGAAAAAGAAGAAAAAGAAACAAAATGAAAAATGAAGAGAAAATCGGACTGGGCCAGATTGACCACAGCCCAATTCACACCCGCCCAAAACACCCCCTTTGCCCGGTCCAAATCGGCCAGTCTTAGAGACAGGCGAAACGACGTAGTATGATGACGAAACTACGTCGTTTCGTCGTCAAAAGATCTCAACCATTGATCTCACACAATCCAACAGTCCCAAAGCCCCAACCATCACCCGTATCCACTTAACCAAACCTGACCCGTTCCCATACCGACCCCCTTACTAAACCAAACGACGCCGTCCCCTATAAGGGAATTGATCCAAGCCATTGATATCACTTGATCGAATGGCTTGGATCCAATCCCTACTTAGGTATATAAGGGATCTAATAGACCCCAGCCTCCCTAAAGCACCCCCCTCCTCATTCTCTCTCAAACCTCGTCTCTTTCAGAAACGAGGAACCCTAGCAGCCGCCCTGAAAATCCCCCGCCTTAAGTCGGCGGCGCCGACTCCGATGACCACCAAAATAACAACCCTTAACCACCTTGACCTCCCCATCCCAAATCCCTAACTAGCTAATATCAAATCCCAGTAGAGCCTCTCGAATGTTAAATCTAAGAACGAACCCTAAAATCCCTAAGTCCCAAATTAGTCAAATGGTTGAAGGTTTGAGGTCGGGATGGAGTTTAATTGTGTGTTATCGTTTAAGAACACTCGATTAAGGCCCGCTTCGGCTTCAAATTCAAGTTGAAACTTCAAGTGGGACGGATTTGAATGGTCTGAAACTCTGAGGTATTTCTGTTTCTTTATTTTTTTTTCTTTCGTTGTTGTTATTATTTGTTTGATTAATTTCGTTGAAATCAGTCCTTTTCGTCAATTATTTCTTCCTCCTCTTTCGGACCTTTTTCTTGGTCCAATTTTCATCATTTGTTGCTAGCATATGCTATAGTTTGATTTCATAGTCAGTTGGACTTTGTTGAGATCACTCGAATCCCATGTATCTCCGAAATATCATGGTTGAATTGTCTGGTTCAATTTTTGTATGTGTCTATTAGTTAAGAAGAGTCAATAGGTCAATTCCATTAGCTGTAAACCTAAACCTAGTTTGCCTTTGGCCAAAATTGACCCAGGTTGGTTCCGGAATTAATTAACAAGGTTATTTGATTAATGAGAGGTTTGGGGGTGTAATTCACAAGAGAAAATGAATCAGAATTAAGTGGGATGCCATCTGGTTTGTCAGGGCATGCCTGAGTTTAAAATTCAGGCTGCCCATACTTAATTGAATTTAATAATGGGGACAGTCAGTAGTGGTTCAGGGAATATGATGGGGGTTCAGTTTCTTAAATTGTTTAAGTGTTTCATGAGCTGAAAAGTGGTGGGAATTCAGGTATAAAGATAGGGGGACTTCCTAAAAGAAAAGGGGTTTTTTGTTTAGAGTTTGATAGAGTTCTTGAGTCAATGAATTCTTAGAGATCAATTTTCAGAGAGTTAAAAGTCTTAGGGGTTGGAAAGTGAATCAGTTTAGGGGATTCAGATTGAAAAGAGAGACATAGAGTTGTGAAAGGCAGTCAGTCTTGGAACAGATTTTGAGAGTTTTTTTAGACCTCAGGAGAGAGTCTTTAGAGTTCTTTAGGCAATCAGTTTTGAGGCAGTCTTTCAGAGAGTTTTGAAAGCTTAAAAATACAGAGAGGAATATTGAAAAATATCACTGTATCATTGAAGCTCTCTTTCTGCTTCATTGATTTCATTTTTCCTGATTTAAGCTCACTAGATTGGTCTTGAGTGATTTTGGGTCCAGCTGAATTGGTTTCTGATTGAACTCTTGCTTGCTAAAAGTTTTAAGTGGTTCTGGGTGCCTCTTTGAGTTTACTTGGCTTGTTTTGGTATTGATGTGGGTCAATCTCTCAGTTTCTGTTTGGTTCTTGGGTCACTGAGTCATTCCTAGGTTAAACTTGTTGTGTTATGGCCACTTGAAACTCCTGGTAGTTGTTTCCTGTTCTGCTGTGCTAACCGCTCCTCCTTCCTGTTGACCTCTAATTTCCAAGTACAGACTTAGTGGCTTCATTGATGTAACTTCACATATCAAGACACGAAATGAAAGTATTCAAGCATGTGTATGCTGGAAGATGTATTTTAGTTAATTAGATATTAAGGATATGTAACTGTGTAATATAGTCTAATTAGATCCATACTCATTGAGACTCAGACTGTGTGATTTGTACCTAAGTGGAATATTTTTTGGACTATTAATTTGTAGTTATCAGCTGTAGATTTAGTATGGTCTAGTATTGGTTTCAATCTATCCTGGTGATAAAAATCGAATATCAGGATTGTGTGGGTTCATAATTGATGTACAGGTCAGTGTGTGATGCTCGTTTCCATCTCTATTTCAAGCAAAATATGCATGTCAAATAGTTTTATAGTGCAGTAACTAAAACCAACAGCCTAATTAGTGATTCCATT
The DNA here is from genome assembly GCA_026770625.1 of Nicotiana glauca. Lineage (NCBI taxonomy): Eukaryota > Viridiplantae > Streptophyta > Magnoliopsida > Solanales > Solanaceae > Nicotiana > Nicotiana glauca. Next base: position 72,559 of record MU716990.1, on the reverse strand, counting down.
CCTTTGTTTAATCTTGTTCACTAATTCAATGTAGGTATAAATAATTGTCTGTTAGTGGTTAATACCAGTAGCTTACGTGATTCAAACATGTATCACTCAAGCCGTTTAGTCTAATCATTCAAGGTTATGCCATGAATTACCATAGTCAAATTCAGTCCAACATCTCCAGTTTGCTTTTCATCCTTAAATGACGTTCAAGGACTCACCATTAGTCGAATATATAAAATAATATCAGTCTTAATTTGGAATTCAAACAATTTGTTTTATTAATTTGGGTGAAACAACTTGGGACAATTTCAGCATGTATTGGTTCTGGTTTAATTGAAAGTCACGTTTGATTTAATAATTAGAACCACGGAACCCGGGAATGCCTAACACCTTCTCCCGGATTAACAGAATTCCTTACTCGGATTTCTGGTTCGCGGACTGTTAAACAGAGTCAAACCCTTTCCTCGATTTGGGATTAAAACCGGTGACTTGGGACACCATAAATCTTCCAAGTGGCGACTCTGAATCTCTTAAGAAAAGAATCACGTTTTGATTGTCCTTTAATTGGAAAAACTCCCTCTATTATACCCTTCACGAGGTGTAGTAGGTAAAAAGGAGGTGTGACATCTACCCGTTAGTTAACCACCTAGATGATGCCATGACCCTAGTGCCTTTCTCTATCTTAATTACAACTTAGAAAATATCTCTTAGCATAATTTAGTCTTAATCCTTATTCAATAATAGTAGTTGATAAAAGAAAACCCAAAAATGTTAGGAGTGCAATTAAAAGCACAAACGCATTCTTAGTCTAGATAGATACGCAGCTCCACTCCAAGCTCTATGTGGAAAAATCGACCCCGATACCACTATTCGGGTAAAAGCTGTAGCACCCGCTCTTCCTCTCATTGTGTAAGGTCGAGTTGGTAGTGATCAGACATCGCCTACCATACAATGCCTCATATGGGGCCATCTGAATGCTGGACTGGTAGTTGTTATTGTAGGCGAACTCTGCTAATGGCAAGAACTGGTCCCACAAACCTCCAAAGTCGAAAACACAAGCCCGGAGCATATCCTCTAAAATCTAAATAGTCCGCTGTGACTAACCGCCCATCTGAGGATGAAATGTTGTGCTCAACTCAACCCGTGTGCCCAACTCCCGCTGCACTGCACCCTAGAAATGCGAGGTAAACTGCGTACCCCGGTCCGAAATGATAGATACCAGCACACCATGAAGGCGAAAAATCTCCCAAATATAAATCTCAGCTAACCTCTCGGATGAATAGAAGACTGCCACAGGAATGAAATGTGCTGACTTGGTCAGCCTATCAACAATAACCCATATCGCATCGAACTTCTTCCGAGTCAACGGAAGTCCGGTAACGAAATCCATGGTAATCTTCTCTCACTTCCACTCGTGAAGCTCGATCCTCTTAAACAAACCACCAGGCCTCTGATGCTCATACTTAACCTGCTGACAATTCAAACATCGAGCCACATATGTTACAATATCTTTCTTCATCCTGCGCCACCAATAGTGCTGCCTCAGATCCTGATACATCTTCGCGGTGCCCGGGTGAATAAAATACCGAGAACTATGGGCCTCTGCTAAGATCAACTCTCGAATCCCATCGACATTGGGCACACAAACTCGCCCCTGCAATCTCAAAACACCATTATCATCTAAGGTCACTTTCGTGGAACCTCCACACTGCACCGTGTCTCTCAGGACACACAAATGGGGATCGTCAAACTATCGATCACGGATACGCTCCAATAATGAAGAACGAGAGACCGTGCAAGCTAACACTTTGCTAGGCTTAGAAATGTCCAACCTCACAAATCGATTGGCCAGGGCCTGAATATCCAAAGCAAGCGGTCTCTGGCTGACCGGAATATAAGCAAGACTACCCATGCTGGCGGACTTCTTACTCAATGCATCGGCCACCACATTGGCTCTTCCTGGGTGATACAAAATAGTAACATCATAATCATTCAATAACTCTAACCATATCATTTGCCTCAAATTCAACTACTTTTGCTTGAACAAGTATTGAAGACTCTTGTGATCAGTGTACACCTCACATGTCACACCATATAGGTAATACCTCCAAATCTTCAAAGCATGAACAATGGCTGCCAACTCTATATCATGAACCGGATAATTCTTCTCGTGGATATTTAACTACCTCGAAGCATAAGCAATGACTCTGCCATCCTGCATCAATACTGCACCAAGCCCAATACGAGAAGCATCACAATAGACAGTATAAGGCCCTAAACCTGTGGGCAAAACCAATATCGGTGCTGAAGTCAGAGCTGTCTTAAGCTTCTGAAAGCTCGCCTCACACTCATCTGACCATCTGAACTGGGCACCCTTCTGGGTCAATCTAGTCACCGGGGCTGCAATAGATGAAAATCCCTCCACGAACCGACGGTAATAGCCTTCTAACCCCAAGAAACTTCGAATCTCGGTAGTTGATGTTGGTCGAGGCCAGTTCTTGACTACCTCAATCTTCTTCGGGTCCACCTGAATACCCTCTGCCGATACGACGTGACCTAGAAATGCAACCGAACTCAACCAGAACTCACACTTCGAGAACTTAGCATATAACTGACTATCCTTCAGAGTCTGAAGAACCACTCTGAGGTGCTGCTCGTGCTCCTCCTGGCTGCGGGAGTACACCAGAATATCATCAATAAAGACTATCACGAACAAGTCCAAATAAGGCCTGCACACTTGGTTCATCAACTCCATAAATGTTGCTGGGGCATTGGTCAACCCAAATGACTTGACCAAAAACTCATAATGCCCATACCGAGTGCAGAATGTTGTCTTAGGGACATCAGACGCCCCAATCCTCGGCTAATGGTAGCCAGATCTCAAGTCTATCTTTGAAAACACCTTTGCACGCTGAAGCTGGTCGAACAAATCGTTAATCCTCGGCAATGGATACTTGTTCTTAATCGTCACTTTGTTCAATTGCCGGTAATCAATGCACATCATCATCAAACCATCCTTTTTTCTTCATAAATAACACCTACCAATCCCCTACCAAGAACAAAACGACCCCGTTCCAATTTAAGTGAATGATCCAAGTCGTTGATCTCCTTTGATCGAACGGCCTGGATCAAATTTTCATCCCAGTATATATTCCCAACTCACATCCCACACCCCCAAGCCCCCCCTCCCCCC
>MU716990.1:39862-68900 GCA_026770625.1 Nicotiana glauca | reverse complement strand
CCTTCAGCTTCCCTCGAATCCTAGCCCAGCCATTCGAATATCCAAAAAACCGTCAGTCCCTCCGCCGTGTTCGGTGGCATCACCTCCGATGGCCACCAAATTTACACCCCAGGTCCCCCTCGCCCTCCTCTTTCCGAATCCCCGCTCCTTATCTTTTGAATCACCCCAGAACTTGTCGAATATTGATTTAAGGCCAAGAACCCTAGCGCCGCCACAAAATTCCCCGGTGGCGGCGGCGTCTCCAATCGGTCCAAAACTAACACCCCATGACCTCCTTGACCCCCTCACCCCTAATCCACCAATAGCTTCCCTCGAATCCCTCCCGAATTGTTCAAATATTAGGTCAAAGTTCGCACCAAAATTGCAATCTGCGAATTTTAAAGGTTTAGGGCTAGAATTAACTTCAATTGTGTGTTCTCAATCGATAACACACAATTGAAGTTTATTCCAGCCACAAATCAGGGAATCATCGAGTTTAAGTCAAGAACACTGTCCATTTAGTTTTGAGGTAAGTTCGATTTTATTTTTTTGTTGTTTTTAATATTTATTTCCTTCTACTTCTTCTCTTTTTCTTTCTTTCTGGAAACAGATTAGTTAATATATGAATTGGTTGTTAATCAAAATTATTAACTGTTTGATTAATTTTAGTTTATCCTTTATGTGTTATTATTCAATCTTAGGAATAGTTTTAAAGTCCTGAACCCTTCATATGTGGCATGCATTCTGTTTTGATTTTGATTTTTATTTTTTAGTTTGATTTTGTGTTTGGTTTCGATTAATTAATCCTTGATTGTTGCTGATAATGTATTTCAATTTCATGGTTAGTTGGATGTATTAATTAGTCCAATTTTAGGAGAATTGGTTATAGCTGATAAGGGGCAAAACCAGGGGTAGGGTAAATCACAGGGTTAGTTTCAAGGGATTTCAGGGTTTGATCAGGGGGGTAAATTGGTTAGTTTTAACTTTAGGTTATTAAAAATAGTTAAAGGCTGCTAAAGGACTGAAGTGGGGCAAGAGTTAGTGGATTTGGAAAAGTTGAGGAACAATTCTAAGTGGGATTGAAAAGATAATAGACAACTGATAATGGAGATTGCACTCATGCTGAATTTAGGGGACTAAAATAGGCACCATTGATTAAATCAAAAAGCACTAGGATAATGGGGGTAATTAAAGAATTTAAAAGGTAAGTTGCTAGTGGAATGAGCACCAATTGGATGCCTATTAAAAGGGCTGGAAATCAGAATAAAAATAGACCTGAGACACTTACACACAGACGGAAAAAGCACTCTGAAAAAGAGAAAAGTTTAAAAGATTTAAGGGTGGGAGTATTCTGAAAAATTGAGAGAGACAGACAGACATAGAAATATTCTGAAAGATAAAAGAGAGAACAACAAGAGAGTTTGGTCAGCCTTAAAACAACATTTGGAGGTCTTCTATAATCAATCTAAGGGAGCATTTTGAGAGCTTAAGCTAAGGGGGTTGAGTTCTAGCTTTGAAACTGAAATCATCAGAAATTCAAAAGTCTTTCTTTAAGTCTTAGAGTTTCTATAATTCAGAAAACCACAAAAAAAATCATAGTCGTCAAATGGAAAGGAGATTAACTAAAATTAACGTAATCTACTTTACTAACCTAACAGCAGCTACGACTAGTACTCCACATGTAAAATAGACTTATTGAATTCGAGATACAGCAGTTTACAGTCCATTTGATAAAAAACAAAATAAAAAAAATTCCAACAACTATGAATTTAAATGTTGAAATAGAAATCTGGAATCAACGCATTGCTGCACATTTTCATTTTACTTTCTCAACTGGGATTCTACATTTCAATGAAACAGGAAGTGTACCTGGAAATGTTTACAATGGGAGAAAAGGAAGATCAGTAGCAGCAATACAACAACAGTTGCAACAGCAATACAACAGTAGACAACCAGTCAGGTTCAAACCAACAGCAACACCCAAATCCAAACCAGAAACAACCCAACCCAGATATGGAGTGACTTGTAAAACACAACAGTAATAACCAACACCCAATAGACTGGACTGAACTTGAACTAGACCATAAATGGACCAACAGATATCAGAAGAAGTTCTGGGGAGTTGGACTTAGACTGATTAAACTCTCCAATTTTTAGGCTCTCAAAATTGATTGTTTCTTTATCAAAGATTTATGCTCTTCTCCCATATGACCTCTCAAAGATGATTTCAAAAAGCCAATGGAATAGTAAACTTTTGTTTAATTATGGACCTCTCAAGCTCTCTTCTCTCTTGTTCTATTACTCTCTCTATCAATATGTGTATATGTGTTTTTCTATGTCTGTATTTTTCAGCTCTCTAATCTCATCTCTCTCTTTTTTAGTATTTTCAGAATACCAGAATCTCTCTTAATTCTCTTTCAATGTCTATCTTAATCTCTATCTCTAGTATTTTTTAGAGTTCTCTCTATCCATGTCGTGTATATCAAATGTGTTCTTAAATAGGCATTTAATCTAGTGTTTGCACCACTATCAACTTATTATTTCAATTTTTAATTATCCATTAGTGACACACTAACCTAGTGCTATTATTAAAAATTTAGTTAGTGCACCATTATCTTTGTTAGCAGCCCACTAATCTAGTTATTGAATATTCAAATCCCCAAACTACTAGTAAAATTGAGACAAGCAAAAATATGCCCAGAATGTGCCCACCTCTCAATAGATAATCAATCTTCTATTCTGCTTTATTATTTTAGTCACATCAATTAGTGCACACCAGCTTAATGTAACAAATTAAGAGTCAATTATATTAGTGCAAAATCGTATCCAAACTACAAGAATAGATGATCCATGAAGATATGAATTAAAAACTTAACAGAAAACAGAACTTTCGCATAACAATCCAAACCAGTAGAATGATATTAGGATCTAACATTTTATTCTAAACTACGGTACTCTTAGCAACAAATAATCAATCACATGTAGCTTTAAATTTGCAAACATTTTTCAACGACAAAACAAGATGCGTTCAAATCAACCCAAAAATAGAACAGAAATCCAATGAGTTCATCAATAAGTATTTGTGCAAATTGTTACATGAACATCTCAGTAACTTCTCATTGACTCATGTAATCACATTTCATTCAAAAATCATATTTCAATTCTACGTATCACAAATGGGCATGGAATTCACACAAGTCTAAAACACAAACATCATACATGACAAAATGAGCAACCAAAGAGCAAAATGAGGACTAACCTCAGACGGAAAACAACAGCAGAACACGGCTGAACCTTGACCGGACCTCGGCAAACTCAGAACAACAAACTCGGACTCGATCGACTGACTTCAACGAAGAAATAAACAAAACTAGAATTTGAACTTAATGTTGCTTCTATTTTTGGAGCGAAGAAGAATAAGAGATGAGGGGGAGCAGTGGCGGTTGGTTTCCAGTGTGGAGCGGCGGCGAGCAGCTGCGGCTTCTTGGGGGTCGTGCGGAGGTGAGCAGCGGCGGTCAAATTTTGTGGTGGGACTGGTGAAGACGAGCAGAGACTGAAGAGGGTGGGATTGGGTGGTTGTTTGGTGTAAGGGAGACGGGTGATTGTTCAGCGGCAGCTATGGGGTTTTCCGGCGAGTCCAGTGGTTGAAGACGGGGAGGTGGTGGCTGGTGGTGAGTCTTTTTGGTCTCTAGGGTTTTTGTAGTGTGTAGGCTGTTGGTGTGGAAGAAGGAGATGAACTAGCTAGGGTCTCTTTGTGTTGTAGTCTTCCATTGTTGTTAAGGTTCAAGGTCCAGGATTTTCTTTGTGTTCTTCATGAAGAAGATGAAGTTTGAGAGGGGGGGTCGGTCATTTTTTTCCAGAAGCTGCGCAGCTTCTCTTTTGTTTTGTCCCTCTTTTTTTGTGTCTAGGTTAGGTCACTTTACAAGGGATCTGGGTCGGGTCATGGGTATTGGGTCGGGTTTGGGTTGAGATGGGTTGGGTTTAAGGGTAATCCATTTGGGCTTGGGTAAAAGAACGAATTTACAATGAACGAATTTATCAACTTGAACCTTTATTCTCGAGTTTTTGCCAAAATTACCACATTAACTTTAAAGGACTATTTTACTTTCATGTATTAACTAAATTTAAAACACCTATCCGTGTGAGGTTATTGCAACGTGAACTAAAGCGAACACTTATAAAATTATACTCACCTAAAAAGGTTAATAACCAAACTGCGAAATCAGTTTAATTACTCAGGCAGAATACTAACGGTAATTGACTAAATGTTCTATCTCATTTTATGGACTGCCTTTAAACATATATATTAAGAGAACATATAACAGGAGATTAACTAAAATTAACGTAATCTACTTTACTAACCTAACAGCAGCTACGACTAGTACTCCACATGTAAAATAGACTTATTGAATCCGAGATACAGTAGTTTACAGTCCATTTGATAAAAAACGAAATAAAAGAAAATTCCGACAACTAGGCCAAGTCTTTAAATCTTTTACCCAAGCCCAAATGGATTACCCTTAAACCCAACCCATCTTAACCCAAACCTGACCCATGACCCAACCCAGATCCCTTGTAAAGTGACCTAACCTAGACANAAACTTCATCTTCTTCATGAAGAACACAAAGAAAATCCTGGACCTTGAACCTTAACAACAATGGAAGACTACAACACAAAGAGACCCTAGCTAGTTCATCTCCTTCTTCCACACCAACAATCATCATCAAACCATCCTTTTTCTTCACAAATAACACTGGCGCATCCCAAGGAGAAATACTAGGTCTGATAAAACCCTTCTCTAGCAAATCCTGCAACTGGTCCTTTAACTCCTTCAACTCTGGCGAGGCCATGCGATACGGCAGGATAGAAATGGGCTGAGTGCCCGGAACCAAATCAATACAAAAATCAATATCCCTACCGGGCGTCATACCCGGCAGGTCTGAAGGGAAAACCTCAGGGAACTCCCGAACAATAGGAACATAATCAATAGAAGGGACCTTTGCGCTGGAATCGCGAACAAATGCCAGATAAGCTAAACACCCCTTCTCGACCATGCGTCGAGCCATCACATATGAAATAACTCTGCGGGTGGTATGCCCTGGGGTCCCTCTCCACTCCAAATGGGGCAAATCTGGCAAAGCCAAGGTCACGGTCTTGGCATAAAAATCTAAGATAGTATGATACGAGGACAACCAATCCATCCCTAATCTGACGTCAAAATCCACCATGTCTAAGAGCAATAAATCGACACGGATCTCAAGATTCTCAAACACTACCACACAGGAATGATGAACTCGGTCGACCACTATAGAATCACCCACCGGTGTAGATACATAAATAGGAATACCCAAAGCATCACTAGGCATAACCAGGTAGGGTGAAAAATAGGACGACACATACGAATACGTAGACCCAGGGTCAAATAGCACTGAAGCATCCCTATCACATACCAGAATAGTACTTTAATGACTGCATCTGAAGACTCAGCCTCTGGCCTGGCTAGAAGAGCATAACACTGGGGTTGGGCCCCACCTTCCTGAACCATATATCTGGGACGATCGGCTGTTGGCTGGCCTCTACCTCTAGCGGTCCAAGCTCCACCTCTATGATCTCTACCTCCACCTCTATGGCCTCTACCCCGCCTCTAGCTGGCTGGGTGGCCCGTGGATCACCTGATGCATGTATTATAGGACGAGGACCATGTTGTTGTGACTTAGCACCCTCAACCTCGGGCAAGCCCCCCTGATGTGACCATACTCACCACACTCATTGCACCCGCCTGAATGATGCAGCTGAGAAGACTGTGACTGAGCCTATCGACCTGAATGTCCACCCCGAAAACTCTGAAGTGGTAGGGCACTGATGGGTGCTGGTGGGGAACTATGAAGCTACTAGTCAGAATAATGCGGCTGAGAACCACGACCCTCTGAAGTACCATGAGAGACCTGGAGAGATGACTGGAAGGGCCTCGGAGGATGGCCTCTATTATAAGAATCTCTACCTCCAGACGAGGTACCACTGAACCTATCTGCATGACGGGGCCTCTTATCTGACCCACGACCACCTCCCCGTGTAAGAGCCATCTTAACTCTACGGGCCACATTGGTCGCCTCCTGAAAAGAAATCTCACTCCCGGCTCCCATAGCCATCTGGAGACGGATCGGCTGAATCAATCTATCAATAAACCTCTGCACCCTCTCTCTCTCTCTCGGTGGGGAGTATAATAATAGCATGGCATGCTATATCAATGAACCGGGTCTCATATTGAGTGACTGTCATAGAGCCCTGCTGGAGGCGCTCGAACTGCCTGCGAAGAGCCTCTCACTGAGTAACTGGGAGAAACTTCTCCAAAAACAACTCTGCAAACTGGTCCCAAGTCAATGATGGCGACCCTGCTGGTCTGGATAAACAATAGTCCCTCCACCAAGTCTTGGCGTATCCTGCTAGTCGAAAGGTGGCGAAGTCGACCCCATTGGTCTCCACAATACCCATAGTCCGAAAAATCTCATGGCAGCTAAATAAGAAGTCCAGGGGGTCCTCTGTAGAAGCACCGCTGAATATGGTGGTGAATAGCTTGGTAAACTTATCCAGCCTCCACAAAGCATCTACGGACATAGCCGCTCCATCGCCGGTCTGAGTCTCAATACCTAGCAGAACTGCCACAGCTGGCTGAACCACTGGAACCTGAGCTTGGGGAGCTACCTGCTCTTGAGTACATGTAGCAGGAGTCTGAACTCCTCCTCCAGCCTGAGAAGTGGTTGGTTCTACTGGAAGCAAACCCGCTCGAGAGACGTTCTCCATGAAGCCTACCAAAGGCCTCCTGAAGAACTGGGGTGGCTATAAACCCCTCTGGGACCTGAGCTGGGCCCACCGGAGATGCTGGGGCTGGAACCTCCTCATCATAATCAACATGAGGCTCCACCTCTAGGGCTGCTGCTCGGGGCTGAGCTCTGCCCCTGCCTCGGCCTCGCCCTCTGCCCCTCGTAGGTGCTACTGCTGGGGGCTCGGGCTGCTGCGCGGTAGAAGAGGAAGCATGTGTTCTCGCCATCTACGAAAGAATAGAGTATAAAGACAATCAGTATTTGAGAAACAGAATCGCACGACAAGAAAGAACAAAAGTGAAAATTTCCTAACTCTGTAGCCTCTGGGGATAAATACAGACGTCTTCGTACCGATCCCTCAGACTCTACTAAGTTTGTCCGTGAGTCGTGAGACCTATGTAACCTAGTGCCCTGATACCAACTTGTCACGACCCGGATTTCCAACCGTCGGGAGTCATGATGGCGCCTACTATTAGGAGCTAGGCAAGCCAATTAATTATTAAACTTTTAGGCAAACATCGACAATATTAAGGCAATGAGACATTTAATATAAAAGCGAAAGTTTTAAATATAAATAAACAGAAAAACAAGTGCGGAAATTCAATTACAACCTCTACCCAAGACTGGAGTCACTAACTCACGAACATCTATAAAATACTAAAAACAGAGTCTAAATAAAATACAATATTGTTTGTTCCAGTACAAGGAAAACAGACGAAATAAGGATAGAAGAGACTCTGGGCCATGCGAACGTCAACAAGGCTACCTAGGAATCTCTGGACTGAAGTCAACTCCCAACGCTCTTACTGTTGTCCAAAAGCTGTTGCTCCGGTGCTGTGATCTGTGCAAAAAGATGCACAGAGTGTAGCATCAACACAACCGACCCCATGTGCTGGTAAGTGCCTAGCCTAATCTCGGCGAAGTAGTGACGAGGATAAACCAGACTACTAGATAAACATGTGCAGTTATGAATATATTGCGGAAAATAAACAGGAAATAAGAAGTTTATACAATGAGGGGGAAACATGATGTGGGGAGGCAATAGTTAAAATAAGAAGTCTAAACTTAAGGATAGAACAGCCAACAGAAACTTAAATTCGGAATAAACACACTTAAGCTATAATTTGTTGCGGCGCGCAACTCGATCCGATCACATACAATACTGTTGCGGCATGCAACCCGATCCTCAATCGTCATTGTTGCGGAATGCAACCCGAACCATAAATATACAGTGTTATTGCGGCGTGCAACACGATCCACAATTATATAGTATTGTTGTGGCGTGCAACCCGATCCACAATTATATAGTGTTGTTACGGCGTGCAACCCGGTCCACGATTATCACTGTTGCGGCGTGCAATCCGATCCATATATAAATAACAAAACCTCACCCAATCAACAATCATAAGTAAGGGGTAGAGGGGGTAACAATTAGTGACAGCAACCCCGGCAAGGGAAATATAACAACACAACTAAATCCCGACAAGGTAGAAAATCAACAAAACCAATAACACGTCCCGGCAAGGTAGTAACCATCAACTCTTTCACTTTCTTACGCTTCTCACTTATAATTCACTTTAACATTCGAGCCATCACTCCAAGAGTCATTTCATAATCTCTGTCTCATGCTCTTTACAGTATATAGAAATCATCAAATAACCATGGAAGGGTCATAACAATTCAGGATAATCTCAATATAAGGACACACGGTCATGCTAGACACCAGTGTATAGATACTCGTCAACATGCCTATACACCATACCCGACAAATAGCAATTAGCAAATAAGACTCTACTCCTATTCCCTCAAGCCAAAGTTAGACCAAACACTTACCTCGAATGCTCCAAACTCAACTCAAGCATCTAGTATAGCTTTACCACAAATTACTTGAATGTATCAACAAATGCTAATTGAATCAATTTGAATGCCTGAAAATGAATTTTCCAAAGTTTTACTCAAAAATTCCCAAAACACACCCAGGACCACGTGGTCAAAACCTTAGGTTCGAACCAAAACCCGGTTACCCATTCCCCCACGAGTTCATATCTATGATTTATTTTGAAATCAGACCTCAATTTGAGGTCCAAATCCCCAATTTTAAGAAAACCTAGGTTCTACCCAAAATCCCCATTTTCACCCATGGAAATCCTTGATTTTAAGATGAAAACATGATAAATGATGTAAATGATTGAAGGGATTAAGTAAAAATTGACTTACAAATGATTTGGGGAAGAAAGTTTTCTTGAAAAAATCGCCTATGGAGTGTTTGAGTTTGAAAGAATGAAGAAATGGGGTGAAAATTCGTCTAAGTATGAAAAATTACAGGACTCGGATATAGGAAATGCGAACATGGGTTCGCAATTGCGAACCAGCAGGCTTGGAATTGCGACATTTAAGTTCGCATTTGCGAACTCATGTCTACCAAGGGACCATCGCATTTGCGAAAATGGTCTCGCATTTGTGAACCAGTGACCATCGCATTTGCGAGGTCTGACTTCGCAATTGCGAACCTTGGCCTTCCTAGGCTGGTTTCGCATTTGTGAACCAGCCTTTGCATTTGCGATAGCTGGGACTTCGCATTTGCGAATCCTGCATAACTGAAGGATATCAGATTTTCAAAGGCTCAAAATGCAACTCGACACCTATCCAAAACTCACCCGAGCCCTCGGGGCTCCAAACTAAATATACACACAACCTCAAAAATATCCTACGGACATACTCATGTGATCAAATCACCAAAATAACAACATATACATAGAATCAAGCCTCAAATCACATGATTTCTTCCAACTTTTCATAAAACACAAATGTTTCCACTTTTAAGTCCGAAACGCGTCAAATGACGTCCGTTTTCAACCAAACTTTACAGAAAGCGCTTACATCACATATAAGACTTGTACCGGGCGTTGGAACCAAAATACGAGCCCGATGCCATAGTATTCTGATCGAATTTCCTTTCCATTTTCCTTAATTAATTTCAGAAAATAATTTCACACAAAAATTCATTTCTCGGGCTTGGGACCTCGGAATTCGATTTCGGGCATACGCCCAAGTTCCATATTGTCCTATGGACCCTCCGGCACCGTCAAATTACGGGTTTGGGTCCGTTTATTCAACTTTAATCATATTAAAATTAAAATTCATCAATTTTTGCACAGAATTCATATTTAAGCTTTCTGGATACGCGCCCGGACTGCGCACGCAAATTGAGGCGACTAAAAGTGAGGTTTCCAAGGCCTCGAAAGCGCGGTAAAGAGAGAAAACAAGTGATGACCCTTTGGGTCGTCACATCTGTTGACCCGAGGGAAGGTGTTAGGCACCCCCCGGATCCCGTGGTTCTAGCATGGTCGCTTAAACTATTATAATTGGCCTAATATCTGAGTTTAAAACATATTTATCCTATAGTGCAATTTTAAAATTATTTACCACTTTTATGAATTTTAAAGAAGGTTTGAATGTCGTTTAAAACGTATTTTTGGATCACGTCACATGAAATGCACCCGGATCCGCAATACATTTTATTCAACATTTTAGGATTTGGATTTGGGTCACATGAAATGCACACCCGAGTTTAAGAAGGTACATTTATTAAAAGGCGCGCCTAAAGTAACTGGCATATTGATATCTTTGCGGGAAGCCATGGAAATTTGCTAAATGGCTTGCCCGATTTCTAAATATTTTTATAGAAGTAATTAAAGAGGGCCACGCAATTTATGAATTTTGTTTGGCGCGGCGCGGCGCACCTCATTTTATTTTAAAGGTCATCCTAAAAGGGACTATTATTCTCTATTAAAGTTTGTCTCTAAAGGCCTAATTAATTAACATTGTGACTTAATTTTCATCAAAAGCATTCAAGCAAACTCTGGCCTCAAGATAAAGTCCAAACTCAAACAAGCGAATATCCATGATCGAAGACCGCTTAATTCAAATTTGCTACTTAACTTGGAAGGCCCAAGCCCGATGTCATGAAATTAAACTAGTAACCTTGAATAAAATGGAAAGAATTCTATTAGCTTTTGTAAGGTGGGCTATGGGTTTAAATTTCAACTATTAGGCTCAAGAACACACATTTAATGGAGTTGGGCCTGAAGGAGAGGCCCAATGCTCCAGGATGAAGTTTGCTATGTTAATTGTGCTTTAGGCACCTGGTCTGAACGTGAAGGATTAGCTGGAGGCCCGTTATTGCTTTTTAAAAATATTCTAGGCCTTCTTATAAAGCGTAACTGGTTATTAGGCTATAGAGATGAGGCCAATCCCACTCCTTAAGGTGTTAGCCAAAAATGTAACACATAGCCATACTTCCAGAGATTCATGTCTAATTATGTTATTGAATTTCAAAACATGATTATTTAGAATTTAAATACTGGTTTCAGCATTATTAAACACGAATCAAATCATGCATGAAAATAAGATAGTTGCAAATTTGTATCCTTATAAAGACGTCCTAGCCACATGACTGTAGAAATTTGATTTTGATGCTCATGAATAGGCCATGGTCAAGCAGCTCAAACTAACTGACTAACTAATGATATTTATTAGATCTAAACATCTGCTCTGAATTGAAATATTTGTAAATCCAACAAGTTGAACTAATAGGCTTACATGCATTTGAATTCAGCTAACTCAGACCAGATTTAAACATACATTTAGGTGACCACAGTCCATTGCTCATTTAAGTACAAACCAAAACTAAAACTATACTAAAACAATAACAGGTATCAATTGGCATCTATGGCTCTAGATTTAGACTAGGATCATAATCAGATAACAGCAGCACATTCAATATCAATTCAACTTCAACATATTCTTCATTTGCATGATTTTTGAATCCTTTACATGTGCATAAAATAATCCTCAGACATAGCTCAAGGGAATACCTGGATAATGCCACACAAAAGGTAAATTTTGGATTAGAAGGTCAGCAAATAGTAATCAGCAGCACACAACAGCAATAAAATCAGTTTCAAACCCAAAATAATATCACAGCAGCCCAGGAGTGAATTGCAGAGAAACGGCACCAGCAAATAACCAAAAATAGACTTGAATGAACCAAAATAGACTCGAAATAAACCCAGGAACTTCTGAAGCTTCAACTACCAAAACACAAGGAATATTCAAGCAATTTACAACCTTATATAAGCTGGAAATTTGATTCAAAAGCTGGAATTTAAAATTATCCTAAGAAACTTCAATGGAATAGTGTTTGGAATGAATTTAAGCTATGGAAACTGGAGGAAACAATGTAATTGTTTGGATTTTCAGTAATTTGTGAAGCTTTGATAGCTCTCAAACTTCAGATTTCAATTTTGTTTGGTTTTCTGGTTTTGAAATTTGAATTTCAGACCTCTGGATCTAGAGCTTACGAATTTCTTTTCTTTTTTGAATTTTTCAGAGTTTTGGCTCTTTTTTGAAACTTGCCTTGCAAGGCAAGAGGGCATGCCTTTTATAGACAAAACTAGGGTAACTTTCAGATTTTATTTTTACACCCTAAGTCCCTTATTAATTTTCAGTTTTAGCTTAGTTAGTCCTTCAATTTATGACTTGTTGGTCAAGTAACACTACCAAGTTCCTGAAATTTTAATTAAAACCCAATCTAGAAGGTTCAATGGGGTTCCAATTCAGTTACTGCAGGATTCTTTTACTGAGATATGTCTATACTACCCCTATCCTTACCCCTGAATTACTAACCTATGTTAACTAACCCCAGCCCCCTTAAACTTGGTCAAAAATTGACCATGGTTAAACAAACAACAGTTGGGGTATTCAGCTATATCCAAACAATTCCTAAAAATTGAACTAATCAATGTAACTAATCAAAACTAGAATTTAATTCTAATTAACACCATGTCCTAAGCCTAAAATAACAACAAACAAATAAAACTGAAACTATACTATGAAGAATGACAAAATAAACAAAACAAAATCAAAATGTAAAGCAGTAGCTAACATGGAATCCTACGATTGAAATCAAATCAAATGATCAAACCAAATAACAAAAACAAAATTAAAGCTACATGATTGTAATCAGAACAAATTAGACCCCAGATCAAAAACCCTAACTCAAGCACAGAAAAAAAAAATCTGAGTAAAAAGAAGAATGAAGAAACGAACAGCAAAAAAGGCAAACAAATGAAATACCTTGAATTTTGACTTGGACTTGAACACTGGCAGGTTTTTTTTTTTTGAATTATTTGGACTATAATCGTCCTTAATCATGTGTTTTCATGAGAAAACACATAATTAAAGGCTATTATAGCCCAGAACTCATTAATCCCCCGATTTGCAAAATTAGGGTTTTGGATTGATTTTTCGATCTAAAATTCGAACCTCTTGGGGAAGATTCGAAGGCTATGGGTTGTGGATTTGGGATGAGAAGGTCATGGTGGTCAAGGCGTGTGAATTTGGGGTCGTTTGGAGGCAGCGACGCCGTACACGGCAGAGGCGGCGCTAGGGTTTAGGATTATTCGACGAGTTGGGGTGGGATTTGAAAGGGACTAATGTGGATTTGTGATGAGGAGGATGAGAGGAAGGAGTGGTGTATTTTTGGGAGTATTTGGAGTCTTGCCGCCGCTGGCGGACGGTGAGAGACGGTGGTGGATGGTGGTGTATATTAGGGTGTTAGAGACGACGATTTGGGGGGGAGGGTAGGAGCTGTCCGACACTTTTATATCCCAAAACCTAGTTGGTTCCAGACCGTTGGATTGATGAGATCCAACGGTCTTGATTAAAAGAGGGAAAACGGTGTCGTTTGGTCATAACAAAACTGGATCGGGTTGGGGGATTTGGGATTGGGCACTTGGGTTATATGGACGGGTATCCGGGATTATTTGGGCTGGTGAATTACTGGCCCAATTATTAATAGCCCTCTTTCAATCCTTTTAACTCTTTTTCTTTTATTTTATTTTTTTTTTGTTAAATACAAAATTACAAATAACAAAGACCTGATTTAACTCTAAAATGAAACTAATTAATTTTCAAAAATTAACTAAATTCGAATTTAAAATAAAACTAAAGAAAAATCAAAATTAAAAGTAAAAATGTAAAAAAGGACTATTTTTATTATTTTCTTCAATTTTTGTAATGTTAATTAACTAATAGAATCAAAAATATTAAAATGGGGTCCTAAATGCAAGTATGCTATTTTTTTTTTTTATAATGAATTATATCACTTAAAAATGCACACAAAATGCAAACAAACACAAAATCATGCAATTAATTCTCTAAAATTTAAATAATAAAAGAAAAATCCTAATTTTAAGAATTCTATAGGAATAATTTAAGCGAGGCAAAAATCACGAGCTCACAGCTGCCCCTCTTTGCTCGAAGACACGAAGGATTTTCGGGCAAAGATAAATGAGCAATCATGAGGGATTTTTGCATGCTTGGCATTCCATGAGAAGCAATTTTGAAAAATGTCTGACCGAACCTTGCTTCAAAAGTTGCCTACATTTCCTTATCGATAAAGGAATCATGTCAGTGTGGTTCTGGAAGTTTTGGTAGCTGGGACTACCAGGAGCTGTGATTTCACTGTTGTTGCTGCTGCTACCGCTTGCTGACCTCCTTATTACACCAAAAGTAAAATCAAAGCTAAGCTAGCTATGCCTACCAACTATGAGTTACAAGATACCTATCTATAATTCTCTTGAAGCTTGATCTTGAGTCTTAGCTGATTTTGCTGTGGACTCCGATCTGAATCTTGATGCTCGCGAGCTGTAGGTGTTGATTCTTTCTTCAGCATTGTGTCAAAGCGGGACATGCGGAGCTTATGACTTCAATTAAGTTTTGAGCAGTCTGCATCTCTGTTCACTTCAGCATTTTGAATTCACTTCTTTTTTTATTCTTTTTCTTTTTTTCTTTATTCTGGATTAAGACTCATCCTTTTGGTCACCTTGAACACTGTGCCTCGAGGTCAAACCTGCTCAGACGAATGAAATTTTCTGCCCCAGTTTTCACTAGGAAATTTTCGTGAGTTATTTGTGACAAAGTATGAACTCATCCTCTCTTTTTTTTTGTTTCAAGGATTGTATTTATCTATGATAGAGCAAATTAGGGATTGGAGGCCCTATGTCTAAAAGGCACAACACAGGGATTGGAGCCCTAATGTTGGCAAAAGGTAAAAAGCTCAACTCAGGGATTGGAGCCCTAATGTTGGCTAAAGGAAAAATGCTCAACTCAGGGATTAAAGCCCTAATATTGGCAAAAGGTAAAAACGCTCAACTCAGAGATTGGAGCCCTAATGTTGGCTAAAGGGGAAACGCTCAACTCAGGGATTGAAGCCCTAATGTCGGCTAAAGAAAAACGCTCAACTCAGGAATTAGAGCTGTAATGTTGGCTAAAGAAAAAATGCTCAACTCACGGATTGGAGACCTAATGTTGGCTAAAGGAAAAATGCTCAACTCAGGGATTGGAGCCCTAATGTTGGCTAAAGGAAAAACGCTCAACTCAGGGATTGGAGCCCTAATATTGGCTAAAGGAAAAACGCTCAACTCAGGGATTTGAGCCCTAATGTTGGCTAAAGAAAAACGCTCAAATCAGGGATTGGAGCCCTAATGTTGGCTAAAGGAAAAAACGCTCAACTCAGGGATTGGAGCCATAATGTTGGCTAAAGGAAAAATACTCAACTCAGGGGTTGGAGCCCTAATGTTGGCTAAAGGAGAAACGCTCAACTCAGAGGTTGGTGCCCTAATGTTGGCAAAAGTAAAAACGCTCAACTCAGGGGTTGGAGCCCTAATGTTGGCTAAAGGAAAAAACGCTCAACTCAGGGATTGGAGCCCTAATGTTGGCTAAAGGAAAAAACGCTCAACTCAGGGATTGGAGCCCTAATGTTGGCTAAAGGAAAAAACGCTTAGCTCAGGGATTGGAGCCCTAATGTTGGCTAAAGGGAAAAACGCTCAACTAAGGGGTTGAAGCCCTAACATTGGCTAAAGAAAAATGCTCAACTCATGGATTAGAGCCCTAATGTTGGCAAAAGGAAAAAATGCTCAACTCAGGGGTTGGAGCCCTAATGTTGGCTAAAGGAAAAACGCTCAACTCAGGGATTGGAGCCCTAATGTTGGCTAAAGGAAAAATGCTCAACTCAGGAATTGGAGCCCTAATGTTGGCTAAAGGGAAAAACGCTCAACTCAGGGATTGGAGCCCTAATGTTGGCTAAATGGAAAAATGCTCAACTCAGGAATTGGAGCCCTAATGTTGGCTAAAGGAAAAATCGCTCAACTCAGGGATTGGAGCCCTAATATTGGCTAAGGGTAAAATGCTCAACTCAGGGATTAGAGCCCTAATGTTCTAAAGGGAAAAAATGCTCAACTCAAATATTGGAGCCCTAATGTTGGCTAAAGGAAAAATGCTCAACTCAGGGATTGGAGCCCTAATGTTGGCTAACGAAAAACGTTCAACTCGGGGATTAGAGCCCTAATGTTGGCTAAAAGAAAAAATGCTCAACTCAGGGATTGGAGCCCTAACATTGGCAAACAGGGTACCAAGTTGATATTGGGAATTCTAAACTGTCCTTGTGGGATTTTCTCTTCTTCTTTTTTTTGTCATTTTTTTTTTGTTTTTTGTTTTCATTTTGATAAGATGCAGGAAAGAACTTGGAGGAAACTTCCCTTTTGCATTAATTGTTTGCTGCAAAGCTGTTTCGGCACTTGCGTGTTTCTTTTCTTTTGGCTGCACCCGCTCTTGCGTGGTTGCCTGGATTGCACTTGTTTCAATATTCAAACAAAGAACAATTATTATTTTAAAACGGCGGTTGGTTTTATGGCCTTGATTGCTTGATCTCGTCCTAGCTTTTGTCGAGACCCTATGCCGCTTGCTGGTTTTGAAGATTATTCTCTCTTTCAATCGGAGGACTCAACTTTAAGGATTTCATGGTGACTTGCCCGCGTGGGGCTCTGCCTTTTCTCCTTACTTTACTCTTAGGACCTTTGTCCTTGACTTTTCTTCCTCTTCAATGTCTTTGTTTTTAAAGCATCAACAATCAAGGCCAGTCGGGATTGGCTTAATACATCCGCTGAGGCTGGGCATTTTTTTATCTCTTGCCAGGCAAAGCCCTGTAAAACTAGTCCCGCCACCTTTTCTTTGTAATAGTTTCGGAACCGAAAGGGATTAAAGGAAAAGTAAGCAAAAGACAAGAAGATGAGTTTAAAGAGAAGCGTCCCTTTCGGAAGGACTTATCTAGGGGTGCATGTCGGCTTCAAATGGACATGACATGCTTCTTGGACTGGATGCCCAACCTGCCCAAACTTTCTCAACATTCTCGTAAACTCATTGATCCACATTTCAAAACCAAGGAACCTTGCCAGGACTCTTTTAGTGGTGCGATGTCTTCTTTTCGATCGACAGCGCACTTTGCGAATTTTCGCCAATCGACCTCTCTCATTTCTCTTCTCACCATCGCCCGATAGTGCTCTTTACAAGTTTTCACCAAACGGACTCTCTCATCTTCAATTTCTCTACTTACCGTCGCCTTATGGTGCCCGTAGGTTTTCACCGATAAGACTCTCATTTTATTTCTCTCAATTTGGATTGCATCAGATGTTTTCAATTCCCATGCCTTTGCCAATTGATCGGAAGGACTTGAACAAGGTGTTTGGGTAAAAAGAGTCTGGATGGATTTACAACTTTGGAACCATTTGGTGGGCTTATGGCCGAGCCATTATATCATCTGTCCCAGTTTCACTTTTTGGGAAAATATGGATTTATGTTTTGGTGCGACTGAACCCTAGAGAGAGGCTGCCTACGTATCCTTTCGGAATCAAGTCAGATGTAGTTGAAGAAAACATTGTTTTTGATTTTCTTTTATTTTTTCTGTTTTCTTCTTCTTTATTTTTCTTTATTTTTCATTTCTTTTTTCCTATCTTCTTTTTTTCATCTCTTCTCTTCTTCTTCTTCTTTTTTCATTTTCTTTGTCTTTTCATCATTTTTTTTTCTTTTCTTTTTTCTTTCTTTCTTTCTTTTCGATAGTACTTCCAGGTTCCAAAGAGGGTAATCAAAGAAGAGTAGCCGGCTCAAAGGGTTTGCGAAAAGGTTGATAGTGTTTGGATAGCGGTAAGGAAAGCCTTCGTCATCTCAATTGCACAAAGTCATCAACGGAGCAAGCCTAAACATGGTACCTTTTTACTACGTCCGCATTGACTGCTGCTTCGGGATCATTTCCTTCGATGTCACCCAGATACAATGCTCCTCTCGGCAATACCTTTCTGATGATGTACGGACCCTTCTAATTAGGAGCAATTTTTCCTTTGGCTTCCTGATGATGAGGGAGAATGCGTCTTAACACAAGTTGTCCCACTTCGAAATTCCTGGGACGCACTTTCTTGTTGTAAGCGCGGGGCATTCTTTGCTGGTACAACTGCCCGAATGTGCCCTGGGTACAGCGCACTCTTTTAGCAGTACTTTTGTTGTAATGTATGGACCTTTCCGACCCGCGAACCAATTTTCCTTCAATTGTTCCAATTCTTTATTTATTTCCTCAAAGTTACCTTCTTTGCATTTTGACTCTTGATTCATTATTTCGAAATCTGACAGCGTTTTGAAATCTGCGCATGAAGTCCGATGTATGTCATGTTATTTAAAGCCGCATTATTAGAACTGAAAAGAAGAAGTGGAAGAGAAATATAGCTAAATCAGAAAAAATAAAGAGAAAATGAACGATGAAATATTGATTTCATTTCTTGGAATTGGGAAGATAACAAGGTTCACATTGGGAATTTAAAGACAAGAAACTAAAAGAAACATCCAAGTTACATCGTGGAATAACTCGGGATGCAGAAAAAGTAGCAGGGCAGGTCTACCGGGACTCCCGCCTGATCGGAAATGGCGTACCCTTCCAATTTTAAAGCTTGTCGCTTGGTCCCATGTATAACACCTCAGCGGTGCTAGTGCCCTCTCTCGGTTGAACCATGTGGGTTTCGTAGAGTACTTTTCTCATTGCCCCACATATTTCCTCAATTTCTTCAGCCGTGAAAACATCATCATCTTCCTCTTCACTGTACTTCGGCTTGACAAAGGTTTCATACAAATGTGGCAGTGGTTGAGGCAAGACCCATCCCTCTTTCTTTCTCTCATCTGCACACTTTATATCGTCTGGGGTAGGCAGGAAACCTATCCCGAAGAACTTTTCGGTTGTAGGCAGAGTCACCAGCTCAGATATTCCTTGCAGAGATTTTCCAAGTCCCTTTCCTGGCTTGAAACCATGTCTGATCATTTCCTTGGCCACCATAATTGAGGCGTTAGATAAGAAGGGTTGGCGGCAAGGATTTCCTTCTTCATGCGGATTCTCCACCACAACTTCGAATGCTTGGTAGACTATGTGCTCACTACCTTCCCTCGCTTCTAGGCATGTGACAGATGGGTCCCGATAGATTGACTGTTCATCTTCTCCATGAACCACAATTTCCTGATCCTCATATTCAAATTTCACCATTTGGTGAAAGGTAGAAGGTACAGCTCCTGCAGCATGGATCCAAGGCCTTCCCAAAAAAAAATTATAGGACGTATCCATGTCCAGCACTTGGAAAGTCACCTCGAAGTCCACCGGTCCAATAGTCAAGATTAGGCCAATTTCTCCAATGGTATCTCTTTTAATGCCGTCAAAGGCTCTCATAAAGACATTGTTGGGACGAATCCTTCCAGTCCCGATTTCCATGCGCTGCAGTGTGGAGAGTGGGCAAATGTCTACCCCCGAACCTCCGTCGACCATGACTCGCTTTACATAATATCCCTCACATTTGACAGTTAAGTGCAAGGCTTTGTTGTGAGCAGCTCTTTCTGAAAGCAAGTCATTTTTGCTAAATGAAATCTGATTGACAGCAAAGAACCTTTCCACCATTCTTTCTAGTTGTTCTACCGAGGTTTCGACTAGCACGTATGCTTCATTCAGAGTTTTCATTAAAACCTTTTGATGCTCAGGGGATTTCATCAGCAAGGACAGCAAGGACACTTGTTCGGGATACTTTCACAATTGATCGACCACCTCATAGTCGGCCATTTTCATCTTCTTAAAGAAAGCTTCTGCTTCCTTAGCAATTACAGGCTTCTTAGGCGGGAAATGCCTTCTGGTGGCATTATTTACTTCTTCTATGTTGGAATACTTCTTAACGGGGGCATTTTCTGGAAGCTCTCCCAAGATCTCTTTTCCTTTATACATAACCACCGTCTGATGATAATTCCAGGGTACTGCAGCAGGGTTCGTCATAGGCTTCTGTGGTGCGCGTCCAATAACCACGGGCTCATTCAGCCCTGATGGTTTGATTGTCCCCCGCACCACATAGGCTTGCTTGGGTACGTACACTTCTGTTCCCTTTTTCAATTTAAATTTCTTTGGAGGGATCACAATCAGTTGCTTTTCTTGGCGGCCTCGTGGGACATAGAGAATTCCATTTTTGGGAGGTATTGCCTCTGTTCTTGTTTCAGCTTTCTTTTCTGGTTCTATCTTGGTGACTTTGTTCTTCTTTTCCCCTTTATCATGCTTCGGGGTAATTTTCGGCTTTCTTTCTGCATCAGCAATAGCAATTATGGTCGTTAATGCCATATCAAACTCTTTATCCTCACAGATCATTCCAATCACAAGCCCATTATTGTGGGCTGGCAGTGGATTATTGGTCACATTTGGGACGTCCTCATCCCTCAGTACTATTTTTCCTTACTCTATTAAATTTTCCACTGCTCTTTTCAGTGTCCAACAGTCATTTGTATCATGTCCTTCTGCCTCTGAATGATAAGCACACCTGACACCGGCTCTGAAGGCAGGCGATGCTGGGTTATGCCTTGTTTGGGGAACCGGCTGCAGTAGACCCATTTGGACAAGTTTCGAGAATAGATTAGAGTAAGATTCACCAATTAGGGTAAAAGTTTATCTCCTGGGTGGCTCACGGGGAGGAAATTTATTCTGTGGAGGACGAGGATTATAGTGGTTTTGGTGGGGAGGTTGATTTCTTGGGAATGGAGCTTGATTTCTATTGGCATGTGGCTGCGGCCGGGCAAAGGGTTGAGCATTCATGACCGCATAAGGTTAAGGAGCATAAGCCATGTCATGGTGAGGGTAGCAATGTTGAGGGGTTCTTCGAGAACATGGTCCTAGTAGCGCGGTGTCTTCTTGCCCCCGATGTTGCCATCGACGTTTCTTCTTTCTTCTTACCCTTGGCCATTCCTCCAGACCCGCCTTGAATGGCTTGGAAGGTTGTTCTAATGGCTGACTGGCTCAAGATTCTGCCTGTTTTTAGACCATTCTCCACCATCTCACCGATCTTAATTGCCTCTGCAAAAGGTTTGCCCATAGCTCACATCATGTTCTGGAAGTAATCAGCTTCCTAGGCCTGAAGAAATACGGTGACCATTTCCACTTCATCCATTGGAGGTTTCACCCTCGATGCTTGCTCACGCCACTTAATCGCATATTCCCGAAAACTTTCTGAGGATTTCTTCTTCAGATTCGCCAAGAAATTTCTGTTTGGCGCAATGTCTATGTTGTACTGAAACTGTCGAACAAAATATCTGGCAAGATCTTCCAAAATGTGTCGTCGAGATATGTCCTGATCCATATACCATTCCAAAGCTATGCCTACCAAGCTTTCTCCAAAGTAAGCCATTAACAACTCCTCTTTTCTGCCAGCCCCACACAATTGGTTGCAGTACTTTTTAAGGTGAGCAATGAGATCGCCATGCCCATCATATTTCTCAAACTTCGGCGTTTTGAATCCCATGGGCAGGTGCACGTGAGGGAACATGAACAGATCAGTATAGGCAACACTTTTCTGCCCGCTTAAACCTTGCATGTTTTTTAAGCTCTGCTCTAAGCTCCTCATCCTTTTTGCCATTTCATCTTGTTTAGGAGCTTTAGGAGTTTTATCTTGTCCGGGTGTGAACTCAAACGGGGGTTGCTTGGGGTATTGAGGAGGATCCGCTTGAAAAATAGGATTTTGGGAAGTGAAGGCCGAGGGATCAAAAGCGGGCCTTGGTAGCGAAGGCTGTGCGGTGGCAGAGCATGGTGGAGCGGTAAAAATTATTGGGAGTTACTCCTGATGTGAAAACCTGGGGGCATACCTCAGAAGGTGTTCCTACAAAGTGAGCAGACATGGTAGGTTGTCCCAACGGGGTATTCGGATGGCTAATGGGGAAGTTAGAAGTACCCTCGGATCTAGGGAACAATTCAGAAACCGGGGATAGCACTTGGAGGCTCCCTTCCGTTAGTCCATGCATCCCACATCTCCATAACTCGAAGACATAATATTCGATTTTCTTCAGCTGTGGCAGACTCGGAGGCCGGGATCCCCGAGATGGGGCTGTCTTCAGTAATGAGAACTGCTGGCAAAGTCATTTCAGACAACATTTCTATACTCCCTTTTGATCTGGTAAAATACTAATGTGATGCCAGTTTACCAAAAACCAACCACAGTTTCTATAAACCTAAGCTGCAATTTGACAGCAACAAACGGTTAGTTTGAGACAAGCAAAAGATAAGTAACCACACATTGGGGTGTGATGCACCTATACCATTAAATGGGTGTATACATGTTTGCAACGGTTGCATGCGTCATCCCGATTTTTCTTGTTCTTTCCTATTTTCTTCTTTGATTTCTTTTTCCTTGCCTTTTCTTTGATTTTCTGGTTTTTCTCTCATTTTCTCATTTTTCTCTCCTCTCCATTTTTCTTTTCTTTCATTCTTGCCTTTGCTTTTTGCCATGGTTTTCTTATTTTTCTCTTTTTGTGTTTCTTTTCCACTCTTGTTTTTCCTTTTATTTTCTTCACTCCCTTTTTTTCTTTTTCTTAGGGTTACGGTCGAATCTTATGGAGATTGCCTAAGTATCATGACCCTGCATGAATCAAACCAAGCGTAGTTCTTGAAATAAATGCAAAAATAAGGAAATAATTTTTGGGATGTTTTCAATTTTTCATTAATAAAACTTTGATTACAAAGATACTTAACTATTTATTTTGCTTAAAAGGGAAAATTAGAAAACAGACTTAAAACAACAAAAATACAGACTCGATAACTAAGAATACATTAAAGCTTCAAATCCTGGGGCCCGCGGAGCATCATTTGGCATCGCCGCGGGCCTATGTACGAGACCCCCTTGTAGTTGCTCCAAATCATTCATAACTTGACGAACAAAAATCACCACTGTAGCAAAGAAGGTAGTACGACCCATTCTCTCGCATGCTTGGCATTTCATGACGATATAATCCGCGATGGCTGTAATTCTTTCTCTAATCCTACCCTTTTCCTGAAGTAGTCGACTTATTTGCTGGTTGCGGGCTTCTAGCACCTGGGAGTCATGGAAATGGTGATCTTGTAACTGCTGTATTTCTTTCTCTATTTTGGCCATTAGCCTATAGCAATGCTCCCTCTCAGCCTAGAAGTCTTTGGCCACTAGGCTGCCTCGTCCTTAAGGGTATTCACTTTTCTTCTCAGATTAGTAATAGTTCCCTCATAATTTCTTTTCATTTGTTGCACAAATTGGGCCCTCTCCTTTGTCTTCTTCGCCCACTGCGCCCGGATTTTTGCTATATTCCCTTCAGATTTCTCCAAATCTTCCTGGCACTCTAAGACTTGCTTTTTTAGTCCGCTTATCAACCTTTCATCAGCCCGGCTTCTTTCTTGGTTGTTAGCAGTTATTTACATTTGTCGGATCTGAGCCTTAAGAGCCTCATTTTCTTGGATCAGTTTCTTCTTGTCACCTTCATCGGCTGCGTCTTGCAAGTTGTTTTATAACTGAAGATCCTGAACCTGCTTTTCCAACTCTCCTATTCTGGCCCTATATTCATTCTCTTTGGCTAACCAATCCCATTGCACCTGGGCCCCGTCAGTAAATTGTTGGACATGTGGCCTCTTCGCGGGTCTCTCAGGAATTTGGAATCTTTTGCCAAACCAAATCAAATATTTAGGGTCCACTTTGCCTCTAGCCCG
This sequence comes from Nicotiana glauca, assembly GCA_026770625.1. NCBI lineage: Eukaryota > Viridiplantae > Streptophyta > Magnoliopsida > Solanales > Solanaceae > Nicotiana > Nicotiana glauca. The sequence goes on along the minus strand of MU716990.1, from coordinate 45,196 downwards.
ATCCCGCGCTATGGTCTTAGGCTCAAGAAACCTATACTTATTCCATATTTGGCGGATTTTTCCTTCTGGAAATGCAGCTTTTGGGCCTAGTTCGATGACTTGTTTACTCAGATCTTCATCACCGTGGACGGTTTGAAATCTTCCCAATTGGCGCAAGACCCTGTAGGGAGTATAGGGTTGGATGCTCCGGATGCCCATCAAGAGAATATAAGGTACTTCAGCTGATGTATATACTTGCCTCATTAACGGGAAGCCATCCGAAAGCCCACTCAATTTTGTCAGCGATCAAAGATCTCAAGCAGGATAACCAAGCCTCGGTACCCTCAAGGAATTCAATACCTGTTACCCGGGTTTTAAATTCTTCAATACAGCTCCACCCGGTTAAACTATAGTTTACGTACCCGGTCCGGTGACAGAGGTGCTCTAGTATCCATAGCTGTAGCAACAAATTGCAACCCTAAAAGAATTTTCCCCCTTCTCGGCATATGGTCAAGGCTCGATACATTTCAGACACGATCAGCGTAACTACTGAGGTTTTCTTTATTGCAACATCTAGCATTCCTACGAGGTTGATATCTATATGACCATCTTTTCGTTGACAGATCACGACTCTCAAGAAAGCTACCATGAAAGCTAATCCCCGCCGTGCCTCCCACATATCTTTGTTTTCGGCGTGTTAAACCAGTGTTGGGCTCCTCAAAACCTCGCGGGTTACCATATCGATGATACAAGAAGTGGAGTGTGCAATACCCCTCTGATAGATTCTTATCCTGAACATCCCGGCTAATACTCAATAAGTCCAGAAATCTGTGGAGGGTTACTGGTCTCGGTGCCAAGGGATATCGACTTTTGAGGTTTCCGTTAAGGCCTGCATATCCTGCAACCTCCTCTAATGTTGGTGTAAGCTCGAAGTCCGAGAACCGGAACACGTTTCGAGTTGGGTCCCAAAAAGGTATCAATGCTTTAATAATATCCGGCCTTGGCTTAATGTTCAATAATCCGACGAGGCCACCCAGAATCTTTACCACCGTTTCTCTGCTACCCTTTCCTAGGTCATTCCACCACATGTGGAGCTTCAAAGGGATCTCACTCAGGACTGAGAAGGGTTCAATGTCAATCATACTCATCCTGCACATTTATTTAAAGTGATTTAAGGATTTATTTTGACCCAAAAGAAAAAATGGCTATTTTTCAAAAAATTTATTTAAGAAAAACAAAGACATGGTTTTGCAGATACGGTCTTTCAGCACTCCGAGGAAGAAGATTTTAAGGTTGTGCTCGCTAACCGTTAAAAAATGACTCAGGGTGACTGTTCTTGCAAAAACAGCCTTCTGGCGCCCTTTGGGGACATTCGGCTTATTTTAAAATAAGAATGGCCTCACCCGACTTCTTTGTGACAAAAATTAAAAATTTTGACATTTTTTGGGCTATTTTTGCAAAAAGGGAAGTTGGACCCGATGAGGGTTGCCTACGTATCTCGCATCCGGTGAGAATCAAACTAGCGTAGTTCGGGCAGATTTGTTAAAACCAAATATATTTTGAAAACAAAAAATCTTTTTTTTTAAATCCGGCAGAGTTTCGATACTATTTGGATATTGATTCTTTTTCTTCAAAACAAGTGGTTACCCTCACTTAACCCTAACACTGCTATTTTCTTTCAACTCTCTCCCATTATTTACAAGTCGGTCAACATGTAAAGCCGAGCAAATAAATGCACAAGTAACACGTAAGATGTATCAGAATGGTCTTTTCATTTCAGGTCACCTGTCCTAGATGGACTCAACCCCTATGTTGAGTCCCCTAAGTCAAATGCACATGATGCAAACAAACGTTCCTACTAGGGATCCGTCATGAGGCTTTGTTATACTAGGTTTAAAACCTAGGTTTATTGTTCTAGACCTGGCTTACCCGAGCGGACAACTCGAGCCGAGGGGGGCAGCGTACCGGGGATACAGAAGCTCCGCCGGCTTAGCAACTTATCCGAACCTCGTTCTAAATGGGATAAGACTCTAAACAGAAGAGAAGTCACAGGAAGTGCACCCTTCTCCATGATGTAGAGGAGTCAGAGAGAGGAAGGGTTTCGCAGCAGTTTATATATACAGTTCACCAAATATCAAAGCGGTAAAGCATTTAGCACATTTAGCTGGAACACGTAGGAAAATCAGATAAAGCCAAATATAACAATTATTCTAAGCTCGAATTCTTGAACCCTGAACCGAAGTTCTGGGTTCGTATCACCAGCAGAGTCGCCAGAGCTGTCATACCTCCTTTTTTACACACACACCCCGAAGGATAGATGTATAAGGGAGTTTTTCCAATTAAAGTGACATTATTCGAAATGGGATTATTTATTCAAATTATTCAGAGTCGCCACTTGGGATAGGTTTGTTTTTGGTGTCCCAAGTCACCGGTTTATTTTAAATCCCAAATCGAGGAAGATTTCGACTTTCCTTGTGAAGTCTGCGAACCAGAAATTCTGAATAAGAAATTCTGTTGACCCGAGGGAAGGTGTTAGGCACCCCCGGATCACGTGTTTCTAGCACGGTCGCTTAAACTATTATAATTGGCCTAATATCTGAGTTTAAAATATGTTTATATTATAGTGCAATTTTAAAATTATTTACCGCTTTTATGAAATTTAAAGAAGGTTTGAACGTCGTTTAAAATGTATTTTAGGATCACGTCACATGAAATGCACCCGGATCCGCAACACATTTTATTCAACGTTTTAGGATTTGGATTTGGGTCACATGAAATGCACACCCGAGTTTAAGAAGGTATATTTATTAAAAGGCACGCCTAAAGTAACTAGCGTGTTGATATCTTTGCGGGAAGCCATGAAAATTTGCTAAACGGCTTACCTGATTTCTAAATATTTTTATAGAAGAAATTAAAGAGGGCCACGCAATTTATGAATTTTGTTTGGCGTGGCGCACCTCGTTTTATTTTAAAGGTCGTCCTAAAAGGGACTATTATTCTCTATTAAAGTTTGTCTCTAAAGGTCTAATTAATTAACATTGCGACTTAATTTTTATCAAAAGCATTCAACCAAACTCAGGCCTCAAGATCAAGTCCAAACTCAAACAAGCGAATCTCCATGATCGAAGAGCGCTTAATTCAAATTTGCTACTTAACTTGGAAGGCACAAGCCCGATGTCATGAAATTAAACTAGTAACCTTGAATAAAATGGAAAGAATTCTATTAGCTTTTGTAAAGTGGGCTATGAGTTTAAATTTCAACTATTAGGCACAAGAACACACATTTAATAGAGTTGGGCCTGAAGGAGAGGCCCAATTCTCCAGGCTGAAGTTTGCTATATTAATTGTGCTTTAGGCACCTTGTCTGAACATGAAGGATTAGCTGGAGGCCCGTTTTTGCTTTTTAAAAATATTCTGGTCCTCTTATAAAAGGTAACTAGTTATTGGGCTATAGAGATGAGGCCAAATCCCACTCCTTAAGGTGTTATCCACAAATGTAACACATAGCCATACATTCCAGAGATTCATGTATAATTATGTTATTGAATTTCAAAACATAATTATTTAGAATTTAAATACTGGTTTCAGCATTATTAAACGCGAATCAAATCATGCATGAAAATAAGATAGTTGCAGACTTGTATCCTTATAAAGACGTCCTAGCCACATGAATGTAGAAATTTGTTTTTGATGCTCATGAATAGGCCATGGTCAAGCAGCTCAAACTAACGAACTAACTAATGATATTTATTAGATCTAAACATCTGCTCTGAATTGAAACATTTGTAAATCCAGCAAGTTGAACTAATAGGCTTACATGCATTCGAATTCAACTAACTCAGACCAGATTTAAATAGGCATTTAGGTGACCACAGTCCATTGTTCATTTAAGTACAAACCAAAACTAAAACTATACTAAAACAATAACAGGTATCAATTGGCATCTATGGCTCTAGATTTAGACTAGGATCATAATCAGATAACAGCAGCACATTCAATATCAATTCAACTTCAACATATTCTTCATTTGCATGATTTTTGAATCCTTTACATGTGCATAAAATAATCCTCAGACATAGCTCAAGGGAATACCTCGACAATGCCACACAAAAGGTAAATTTTGGATTAGAAGGTCAGCAAATGGTAATCAGCAGCACACAGCAGCAATAAGATCAGTTTCAAACCCAAAATAATATCACAGCAGCCCATGAGTGAATTGCAGAGAAACAGCACCAGCAAATAACCAAAAACAGACTTGAATGAACCAAAATAGACTCGAAATAAACCCAGGAACTTCTGAAGCTTCAACTACCAAAACACAAGGAATATTCAAGCCATTTTAAACCTTATATATGCTGGAAATTTGATTCAAAAGCTGGAATTTAAAATTATCCTAAGAAACTTCAATGGAATAGTGTTTGGAATGAATTTAAGCTATGGAAATTGGAGGAAAAAATGTGGTTTTTTGGATTTTCAGTAATTTGTGAAGCTTTTATAACTCTCAAACTTCAGATTTCAATTTTTTTTGGTTTTCTGGATTTGAAATTTGAATTTCAGACCTCTGGATCTAGAGCTTTCGAATTTTTTTTCTTTTTTGAATTTTTCAGGCTCTTTTTGTTAAACTTGCCTTGCAAGGCAAGGGGCATGCCTTTTATAGACAAAACTAGGGTAACTTTCAGATTTTGTTTTTACACCCTAAGTCCCTTATTAATTTTCAGTTTTAGCTTAGTTAGTCCTTCAATTTATGACTTGTTGGTCAAGTAACACTAGCAAGTTCCTGAAATTTTAATTAAAACTCAATCTAGAATGTTCTACGGGGTTCCAATTCAGTTACTGCAGGATTCTTTTACTGAGAAATGCCTATACTACCCATATCCTTACCCCTGAATTACTAACCTATGTTAACTAACCCCGGCCCCCTTAAACTTGGTCAAAAATTGACCTGGTTAAACAAACAACTGCTAGGGTATTCAGCTATATCCAAACAACTCCTAAAAATTAAACTAATCAATCTAATAATCAAAACTAGAATTTAATTCTAATTAACAATATGTCCTAAGGCTAAAATAACAACAAACAAATAAAACTGAAACTATACTATGAAGAATGATAAAATAAACAAAACAAAATCAAAATGTAAAGCAGTAGCTAACATGGAATCATACGATTGAAATCAAATCAAATGATCAAACCAAATAACAAAAACAAAATTAAAGTTACATGATTGTAATCAGAACAAATCAGACCCCAGATCAAAAACCCTAACTCAAGCACAGAAAAAAAAATCTGAGTAAAAAGAAGAATGAAGAAACGAACAGCAAAAAAAGGCAAACAAATGAAACACCTTGAATTTTG
>MU716990.1:26878-38129 GCA_026770625.1 Nicotiana glauca | reverse complement strand
TCGGACGTGATTTGATAGGTTTAAGCATCGGAAATAGAAGTTGAAAAGTTCAAAGTTCATAAAGCTTGAAGCGGGGTGTGATTCTTGGTTTCAGCGTTGTTTGATGTGATTTGAGGCCTCGAGCAGGTCCGTAATATGTTTTGGGACTGGTTGGTATGATTGGTTGGGGTCCTGGGGGCCTCGGGTGAGTTCCGGGTGGTTATCGGATAAATATTTGATTATTGAGAAGGTTGGGGGCTGCTGCTTCTGGTATTTCCGCTTCTATGGATTTGGGACCGCAGAAGCGGCCCCGCAGAAGCGAAGGAGAAACCGCAGAAGCGGCTGGCGTAGAGCATCCCAGGCATCGCAAAAATGGCCCAGGGACCGCAGAAGCGGTTCCGCTTAAGTGGCCCCCAGACCGCAGAAGTGGTTCGCTCCCCTTTAGCCCAAGCCACAGAAGCAGCTAAAAGTCGCAGAAGCGACATCCGCAGAAGCGGACAAAATGCCGCAGAAGCGGAAGCAGCTGGGGCATTGAGGATGTTTTAAGTTTGGGGTTGAGTTCATTTCAACCCCATTTTTCTTCCATTGGAGTCGATGGGGAGCAGCTTGGGGATGCCATTTTCGTCACTTGTCATGAGGTAAGTAATTTATGCTAGCTTTGAGTTAAATACAAGGTTTATACATGGATTTAGGCATGAAAATTAGTATAAAAATTGGGGTTTTGGAGGAAAACCTAGAAAATTATAATCTTGGATTTTAGCCACGATTTGAGTATGGAATTAAGAGAAAATAATATATTTGAGTTCCTAATGTTATGGGTAAACTTTATCTTCGAAAAGTTTTGGATTCAGGGCACGTGGGTCCGAGGGAGTTTTGGTCAACTTTCCAATCGGGGTTAGGAATTGCTATAAATTAGTTTGTAATGAATATTGGAGCATATGTTAATGGATTTGCGTAACCATTGGCTAGTCTTGGAGCGTGGTGCATCAATTGGAGTCTTCGGAAGAATGTAGAATGTCGGTTGTGGATCCTCGGAGAGAGGTGAGTCTCATTTCTAATCTTGTGAGGGGGAATTTACCCCATAGGTGAGTTAAATTGGTTATGTAATCCTATTTGTGGGGGCTACGTACGCACGAAGTGACGAGAGTTCGTGCGTAGCTACTATTATATTATTGTACGGGTAGTCTAGGACCCAAAAGCATGTTATACTTGAGTAAATTATGAACTCATTGATGACTTGGATTGTTTAAATCACCTTTGATTAGTAAACGAATTTAAAAAGAGATTAAACATCATTTCCTGAATTGTTAAACTGAGAATTCGCTTATTTGGATAATTACTCCTCGATAAAATTCTAATTGGCTATCTGAGCATGTATCTTACGTGTACCCGCGTTGCATGGATGATTCACGAGCGGGGTAATAAATCACGTTAAATTAATAAATGGATTTCTAAAGAGACTTAAGCTTCGTTTTCTCAAATTATTAAAGAGAATTGGTCTTTCTTGGATAATTGCTCCACGTTGAATTCTTGACTGATTGTCTGTCTGTGTGTGTTTATTTTGGACCAGGCCGAACACCTTGGCAGATTAATAGATGCATCTATAGGCGCGTCGTCGACCCTCGGCAAGTGCACATTTACTTCTGTTGGATCGGGTCGTCGCCTCGGTATGATTGTGCATACTTGTATTGCTGCCTTGACTTATTTAAGTCGTTACATGCCTCACTCTGGCTCGAGATCATCTTGTTAATAATGAAAAGAAATCTTGAAAAATTTCCTATGAAAGAATTTCATGTTTACTTGTTTCCTCTATCTGGATAAAAATCATATTAGAAAATAAATCCACTGTTCGATATGTATATTGAGAATAAATAATCGTTGGACCATTAGAGTGTGTCAAAGTTGACCATCTCGTCTCTACCCCTTCGGGATTAGGCGGGACACTCACTAAGTACACGTTGATTACGTACTCATACTACACCTCTGTGCATTTTTGTTCCACAGGTATATATACCTCTAGCAGCCTACTTGGCATAGCAGCATGGACGACGCTGGGACTAGGTGAGCTGCATTGTTCGAGGCGACCCGCAGCTAGTGTAGTTCCTTTCAGTATTTTGTATCTTATTCCCGGTCCACTGTATTTCGGACAGGTGTTGTATTTTATTCTCCTTATCAATAGTTACTCATGCACTTGTGACACTGGGTTTCTGGGATGGCTTTCGAAGGAATGTACTATTGTTATTATTTAAATTTGAATTCAAGTAGTGAAAGTTTATTTATGAAAATGGAAGGAAAAATCTTAGATTTTAAAAGTATTAAAAGAAGAATTAATTGATAATTTAGTTGGCTGGCCTGACAGAGGTGTCTGGCGCCACCACGACCCTTAGTGGATTTTGGGTCGTGACAACATGGTATCAGAGCACTAGGTTCCCGTCGGTCTCATGAGTCATGAGCAAGTCTAGTAGAGTCTCGCGGATCGGTACGGAGACGTCTGTACTTATCCTTGGGAGGCTACAGGGCTGTTAGGAGTACTTCCCTTCTTTGTTTCCTTATCGTGCGGTTCGATTCCCTTTAGGCTTATGCCTTTGATTTCTTCCTACTCAATCTTACGAGAGCGCTTGTTATAAATCGAAAGTTAAAGAATTGAAACGGCACTACAAATATGGTGCGGAATGATTTTCCTGGTATAGTTGATTGGACTATTATAGTCGCGCTTTGGAGGGATATTCTATTGTTTCAGCTCAGTAACAGAACTTCTAAGAGCCTTGAGGCTAGGCACAGGTTGCCATGATGCTTATGAGTTATTATTCCGCAGTGTTCTTTTAATGGTAGGGTGTTGCCCACGTGTCGGGGCAGTGAATGAATTGAAGGGAGGTTTATTCAGTGTGTAATCAAGGGATTCAGTATTTTATTCCCGGCAGGGAAAAGTTAATCGAACTAAGGATGGCCAGATAGGGACTGGTGGAAGTAATGAAACGTGGTAATTGCAGGCGTGGTAGAGTTCTCCTCTATATGGGGGTGCTACTGCCCTAATTGAACGCTTTATGATCTGCTACAATTCGCCTTGGGGAAAGATATTGTGAAATATTATTGAAGATATAACTGTCAGATATCGCATGATGCAGTGGTTTAAGATCGAATCAGAATTTCTAATGTTGACGGCTCGATAAAGATGACCTTTGGAAAGGATTGAAGTTAGTAGCAATGGTGGATTCAAGTGCCACGAAGATAGATTTCATTTAAGGCAACAATTGAGCAGTAAAGTATGAGGAAGGACATGTGGGAAGTGTCAGGTGGTGTTTAAAACTTCTGGAAGGCCAAGTATGAGGAGCAAGGTCGAGTGGTTAATTAAAGAGATGAGTTCCGCCAAAGTGGGAGAGTGGCGAGGGTTGCATATGGGCTTGGTAGTAGGATGACTACGCGCCTTAAAGAGAGTTTGGATCGAATTGGGGATTTTAATGATTGGTGATTGAAGCCTGCGAGTATGATGTGAAGTATGGGCTATTATGCGGAAGAAGATTGATATGGCGGAAAGGAGCTGCTTGAAATGGAGAAGGGTGCAGCATAACCCTGAAATTGGGAGGATGTTGCCGCACATTTAACTGATGTCCGCGAGGAGCGAATGGACTTGTGCAGCTGGAAGGTGAGCTCGGACTCAAGATGGGCTATTGGTGTCATGGTGAACGTACCCCGTGCAGCAGCGTGGGAAGATGTCGGGAGGCGATTCCCCTAGGTGGGTTATTCCCTGTGAGCAGGTTAGCAGTCGCGTGGTTGGCGAAGCTTCTGCAAGGGATTATATTGGTTGTTCAACAAAGAGATCGGTCGTGCGAATGTGGTTGATGATTCAAAATATGAAAGATGGGGAATCACAAGAAGATTTCGAGGAATTTTGATAACTTATGGCGCGAGGTTATGTCAATAAGAGGTAAAAAGGTCGGGCGAACTCAATAATGGTGGAGTGATGGCTTCAAGCTAAGTGGGAGAGTCCCACCGCTTGTGATTGGGCTGTATAATTAACCACTTGCGTGATTTCTGGTTATCAGCATATTGATGAATTAATTCTGCTACGAGAAAGGACCATAAGTAGTAAATTGAGCGGAGGAATTATTAAGGATGTGCTATGGTTATCCTTATGGGCTCATATTCGAACTTGGGAAAAGGTTCAAAATTTATGCCTTGTATAGAAACGGGTTAAAAGGGGAGTGACTCTGTCAGATGCTTCATTGAGAGGGTATTAATGTGCTAGAAGATTCAGGAAGCTGATTATATTCGGGATCAAGTCACAGCGGGTGGCTCTCAACAACGGTCCTAGTGGAACTCAAAAGATAAAGTGTGGTACTAATAATTTCACGCCTATAAGTACAACTGAGAATCAAGCTTTGTAGCAGCTTATGAGAAAGTACCCAGAATGTTCTATGATGCGTTACCTTGTGGTGTAGCATTTGAGAAATGTGAAATAATTCATGAGATTTGAGACAACATTGTCTCGCAATTCAAGGTCACTCGGGGTGAGTGTAGAGGGAGTATGTTATGTGTTGAATGGAGTTAGTCTTATTTTTAAGGCAAGCAAGGAGGAATTGGAAGAAGGTAAATTGATTAGCCATAGTTGAATTTGGCATGTTGGAGTCTGTGGTCCGTTCATTTAGTGTGATCGAGTTATGCGTTTGATTTGTGGCAGTACGTGGGAGGGTTGTCGGCTGCCGTGATTGATGATTTATCAGGGGCATCCTTCTGTTATGGCTCGTTAAGTGAAAGCGGTTTCCGGAAGGTCTATGGTGGCTTGGACTACTACTTGCAGATTTGCATATTCTACGGTTATGGGAAACTACCTGTGTGTTTCTATGAATCTTCTGAAGTGAGTTAAGTGAAAAGTTCGTGTATGATGAATTGTTAAAATGATAATGATTTCGGAGTTATGATGAAAAATCGTGTTCTATCGTATGTTGGCACGATGGGTGCAGTGAGTAGCACGGAGATGCGAAGTGAGGATCAAGGTTGCAGTTCGGTGTTGATAAGGATGTCATGGGCTCGGATGAGCAAGGAAAGGGTTAAATGATTAAAGTAAGTTGGTAGTGTATTCAGCGCCTCCTGGGAGCGATGTGTTGTGAAGAGGCTTTGCATCCTGGTTAAGGATTCTTGATCATTTTTCAACGTTAGTGCGCCCGGTGATTTAGATGTACGGACCCGTTATTTATTTCGGAAGATTGTGGGAACGTGTTCCACGGGAAGATTGTATAAGTGTGACATGTAGTCACCTGATTGGCTAAAAGGTTTAAACCAAGTATGAGGATAGTGGTAACATCATTAATTTGAGAATTTATGTCTGGAGGGCACTTTGTATATTGGGTTATGAACTGAGGAGGTTGCTCCAGTTATGATGGTTATTCTTACGTGTTATGAGGTAAAAGAGAGTTACTACGGACCTTTGAAAGGTTATTGGCTAAGTTGGTGCAATCAAAAATCGGCTTGAGATCGGTGGATTGATTTATTTGCGAACAGGGCTTTATATCAGGCCAGTTGTGTTCATTTCAGCGAGTGTTCCCTATGGAGGAACCGTCGGGGTGTTATTTTGTCATCAGCTATTTCAGGTAATGATGTATTGCGTCGTATGAGTTGTGAGACGGCTTAGTAGAATTCTTATGTGTTAAGGTTCCGCGTGGCGATGATGTTATGTGAGCAGAATGGCTCTTGAGATTCAGATCTTGTATCGCACCTCAGTTGTGCTTGAGTTTGGTAGCCTATAGCGCTATGCGTTTTCTCAGGGATGGTATTATGCACTTAGCGTGCTTGCGATCGAAATTCGATATTTTTATTATAATGAGCAGATTTAGCTCAAAGTGCAATCTCCTTATGTGAGATCTATGTGTGGATAGGGTGGCACGCCACCATGGGTATGTTATTTAGATCGAGTTGCGCGCCGCAACAGTGTGATGTCGAGTCTAGTTTTATATATGCTATTTCCTTGTGTGTTTCGTTTCCTATCTTTTGAGGAAAGTCCGTATTAGTGCGGGGGATTGGTAACTCCTTCCAGAGTTTGATTTCCTGTTTGTGTTGTGTTTGGATTGGTGGCCTATTGGCACATTGTGGCGTCATATGAGACTTGTGATCGCATTCGGAGTGGCTTATTGCCTGAGCAGGTCGTACTGGGTAAGATGAGATTGTGGGATTTGGGATCAGTGCAATCTGATTATATGAAGTATATTAAGGAGCGAAGATCATTATTTGGTTTAGAATGTGGTAATATTTCTTTTCAGAAGTATAGACTCGATTATTGGTTGACTCGGCAGTTGATTATAAATTTCGGCATCTCATCCGTCGTGGCGGTATTGTAATAGTTAGAGTAAGACCTATGTAGGTCATGAGGTGTTATGGGAGCATCGGATTCGTGGAATTTCGATTAATTCAAATAGAAATGCTATTGTGGTCCTATGAGTAAAGTGATGCAAAGTGTGAATTCAGCAGAGTTATGCAGTCATGTTTGAGTACAGCGTATAGTGATTGATACAGTGATCGTATGTTGGAATCAGGCCTGGCATAAAATTCCGGATGTTGGAATTGGGCTCTAAGGCTTAATTGCTTGAATAAAAGGGAGTATCTTCAGAACTTATCGAGCTAATGTGCTCAACTGAGTCATGATAGCACGGGAAGGTGCATGAGGTGCTAAACAGTGATTTCAGACTACTCCAGTGCAGTTCTCAACACGTTCGAGGACGGACGTATGTTTAAGTGGGAGAGAATGTAACGATCCGACCGGTCGTTTTGAGCCCTAGTGCATCGTTCAGCAGTCTGAGGCCATGAGCAGCTTCATTTCAGGTATTGTGTCATGTCCACATGGTCGGAATTTAAATTCAGGAAGATCGGAGTTAAATTTAAATGAAAATTTCCATTTGAGAAGCTTAAAGTTGAAAGAATGAACTAGGATTGGATTTTTCAGTAAACGGCCTCGGAATCNTTTTATTCTCCTTATCAATAGTTGTTCATGCACTTGTGACACCGGGTTTCTGGGATGGTTTTCGAAGGAATGTACTATTGTTATTATTTAAATTCAAGTAGTGAAAGTTTATTTATGAAAATGGAAGGAAAACCCTTAGATTTTTAAAAGTATTAAAAGAAGAATTAATTGATAATTTAGTTGGCTGGCCTGACAGAGATGTCTGGCGCCACCCCGACCCTTAGTGGATTTTGGGTCATGACATTCCGCTTCTGCGGAATTGGGGCCGCTTCGCAGAAGCGAGGAAGGAACCGCAGAAGCGGTTGAGAGTGAAGGGAGCAGGGACCGCTTATGCGGTCAGGAATCCGCAGAAGCGGATCCGTAGAAGTGGTGGGTTTATTGCAGAAGCGGATTGGGGCGGCTAGGTTGGGACCGCAGATGCGGTCATTTTTTCGCAGAAGCGGGACCGCACCTGCGGTGGAGGAGTCGCAGAAGCGAAAAGATCCGGAGGCAGAAGGTTATTTTAAAGTCGGGGATTGGCCATTTCTCTCATATTTTCTTGGCTTGGGGGCGATTCTTGGAGGATTCAAGAGAGGAAATCATTCATCAATGATAAGGTAAGCTAATCCCACCTATTATGAGTTGAATACATTGATTATGTATAGATTTTAGCATGTAAGTTGGTAGAAAATTGAGGGTTAGAGGAAGACCTAGAAAATTAGCGTTCTTAAATTTTGACCACGAATTTGGGCATGAAATTAGGAGTAAATTATATATTTGAGCTAGTGAAGCTATGGGTAGTGTATATCTTCGAGAAATTTCGGATTCCGGGCACGTGGGCCCAAGCGCATTTTTGTCAACTTTCCAATCGGGGTTAGGAATTGTTATAAATTGAATTATAATGAGTACCTTAGCATATATTAATGGATTTGTATAACCATTGGCTAGTTTTGGAGCAATGTGCGTTGGTTCAAGCCTTCGGAAGAATGTAGAATGTCGGTTATGAGTCTTCGGAGCGAGGTGAGTCTCCTTTCTAATTATGTGAGGGGGAATTTACCCCATAGATGAGTTGAATTGGTTATGTGCTCCTAATTGTGGGAGCTACGTAAGCACGAGGTGACGAAAGTCCGTGCGTAACTATTATTATGCTATTGTCCGGGTAGTCTAGGACCCAAAAGCATGTTATATTTGGATGTATTGTGAACCCATTGATGGCTTGAATTGCTTAAATCACCTTAAATTAATAAATGGATTTCTAAAAAGACTTAAGCTTCATTTTCTCAAATTATTAAAGAGAATTGGCCTTTCTTGGATAATTGCTCCATGTTGACTTCTTGACTGATTGTCTATCTGTGTGTTTATTTTGGAACGGGCTGAATGCCTCGGCAGATTAATAGATGCATCTATAGGCGCGTCGTCAACCCTCAGCAAGTGCACATTTATTTCTGTTGGATCGGATCGTCGCCTCGGTATGATTTGCGCATGCTTGTATTGCTGCCTTGACTTATTTAAGTCGTTACATGCCTCACTCTGGCTCGAGATCATCTTGTTAATAATGAAAAGAAATCTTGAAAAATTTCCTATGAAAGAATTTCATGTTTACTTGTTTCCTCAATCTGGATTAAAAATCATGTTTATAAAATAAATCCACAGTTTAATATATATATTAAGGATAAGTCATTATTGGACCATTAGAGAGTGTCAAGGTTGACCATCTCGTCTCTACTCCTTCGAGATTAGGCGGGATACTCATTGAGTACACGTTGTTTACGTACTCATACTACACTTCTGTGCATTTTTGTTGCACAGGTATTGGCATCTCTAACAGCCTACTGGGCGTGGCAGCGCGGATGATTCTGGGACTAGGTGAGCTGCATTGATCGAGGCGACCCGCAGCTAGTGTAGTTCCTTTCAGCATTTTTATATTTATTCCATGTCCACTGTATTTCGGACAGATGTTGTATTTTAATTTCCTTATCAATATAAGCTCATGCACTTGTGACACCGGGTTCTTGGATGGTTTTTGAAAAATGTGTACTAGTAGTTATTACTTAATTTGAATTGAAGTAGAGATTGTTTTAATTATGAAAAAAAATGAAAGGAAAAATCCTAGATTTTCAAAGGTGTTAAAAGAGAATTTAATTGATAATTTAGTTGGTTTGCCTAACAGAGGTGTCCGGCGCCACCACGACCCTTAGTGGATTTTGAGTCGTGACAATTAAAATGGGGTCTTAAATGCAAGTATGCTATTTTTTGTATTTTTTATGAATTATCTCACTTTAAAATGCACACAAAAATGCAAACAAACACAAAATCATGCAATTAATTCCCTAAAATTTAAATAATAAAAGAAAATTTCTAATTTTAAGAATTCTATAGGAATAATTTAAGCGAGGCAAAAATCACGTGCTCACAGTCATAGTTACCATTTAATCGTCGGTGATGGTATGAGAATTTTAAATTTAGAAATTGAAAAGGTTAAAATAGCTCTTAATTGGCTTTTTTATTCAAACCGTAGAAGTAGACTTAGAGAGTATTTTAAAACATGTGATGAATTTGGCTTTAGAGAAAGAAAGGTTCCTAAAGCTTGTCCGACTAGATGGAATTATATGTACGAAAGTTTAGTTGTTGCATATGAATATAGAAACCCAATTAATGCAACGTTTAATGCCCGTATTGGTGGTGAAGATGATGATGAAATCCTTACAAATCAAGATTGGAATGTCGTAATAATAAAAATTATAAGACATTCCCTTGAATATCTCTTTGCAATTATTTTTTTTGTGTTTAAATTTGACTATTTAGAAGATTTAACTTACAGTTCTATATAAGCTATAATATATTCACAAGAAATTATNACACACATCTAACACATATAAGCTATAATATATTTACAAGAAATTATATAAGGCAATATATATACATAACATACTATATATACTACATAATATATATATATATATATATATATATATATATGTGTGTGTGTGTGTGTGTGTGTGTGTGTGTGTGTTAATGTATTATAGATATAGATATAGTATATATAATATATATATAAGGCAATATATATACATACTATATATTGCCTTATATATAGTATATATATATACTATATATATACATACTATATAAATTATATATAAGCAATTTATATATATATATATATATATATATATATACAAAAATTTCCTTAGACAAAAAAAATAGCCCGGAACGAAAAAGCCCTTTAGGCCCGTTTAGGCCCGTTTAGGCCCGTTTAGGCCGGGACCATGTGGGCTTAGGCCCACAGTGGGTCGGTTCCACACATTAGGACCACTAGGCCCGAGACCGCCAAAGACCGACCCGTCTAAGCCCGGGACCGTTTGGCCCGGCCCGTTTAGGCCCGGCCCAGAATACAGCCTTAGACATAGTGTTGGGGAATGAGTGGATGGAAAAATATAATCCCACCAAGTTTGACCATGAGAAGATGTGTGTTACTTAGGGGTGTTCATGATTCGGTTTGGATCGGTTTTTCCCTAAAACGAAACCAAACCAAGTAAATCGATTTTTCAAATATTAGAACCAAACCAAACCAATTAAGTCGATTTTTCTCGATTCGGTTTATGCCGGTTTTTCGGTTTTTTTGATTATTTGTCGGTTTTTTCTTAAATATAAGACATACACTATCAAACACATATTCCGGCGATCACATTTTCAATTTAAGACTATCAAAACAATTGCCCTTTGAGAAATCTATATTTACCAAAATATATTGATGATAATTGAATCAAATAGTGATGAATAATTTAAGAAATAAATTAAAAATATGTTATTTTTAACACGAAACTGTTTCTTACACTAAACAAAAGAAAACTACCAATCAAACTAGAATGTAAAGGTAAAGAACTATATTAAAAGTGCAAACTAGTAACATTTACCATAAATTGAAACTTTGTATATATATATATATATATATACTAGTTTCTGGACACGTGTGTTGCACGTTTAATCCATATTAATTGGTACTATCAAATGATATAAATAATATAAAATTACATGTGATGAGTAACACAGAAAAATAAATTTGAAGTGAACAAATATAAGCGTAAATTGATGAATGATGAGCCTATTCAATTGATTTGGTTGTTGAATACAAAATAATTGGATATCCTTGAAGTTAAAGAACCGCATTTAGTTACGTAAGTAAGATGTATAATGAACTCAATTTTAATTTAATTTTATCATACTGATCCAAATTATATAACAATTTAGGCTGAAAGAGAGTATCCAAATATATATATATATATATATATATATATATATATATATATATATATATATATATATATATATATCTCTTCT
>MU716990.1:3482-17814 GCA_026770625.1 Nicotiana glauca | reverse complement strand
AAAACCCCCCCCCCCCCCCCCTTCTTCATTTCTTCATTGATCTCTCATTTTTCAAACTCAAATTCTCAATTCAAGTTAAATCATGCCCCGTACTTCTAGAGTGCGCTCATATGTTTGGGAACACTTTGAGGCGGTAGAAGAAAATGAAGAAGTTCACAAAGTAAAGTGCAAGAACTGTGTTCGAGTCTTTAATCTTCGTCCAAAGTGTGTGGGCACAGGCTGTTAAAAGAGGCATATGAAGAGTTGTCTTGAGCGTCCTCCGGAAATTCGTATTTAAATTGATTTGAGACAATTTGTGTTATCTTAAAATTATTAGACGTATTTATTCTTAATGTTTTAATTTGTTAGATTAATTTGAAGTATTATTATGCATGAAAATTTAGTTTTACTCTTTTTTCGTTAATTTACTTGTTAAATGCAAACTTCAATTTGTAAGTTTGAAATAAAAAAAGCACTTGCAATTTATAAGTGCAATTTTATTCTCATCTAATTGTATTCTTTATATTTCTACTTTATATTAATATAACTTACAATAGTTATACAAAATCCAAAAAAAAAATTAAAAATTACACTAGCCCGGCCCGGCCCGGCCCCTTGTACCCGTAACGCTTACGGTTCATTTTTTTTACCTGGATGAACCCGAACCTGTTAAGCCCGGTAACCCGTAACCGACCCGGTTCGAAACCCGTACGGTTCCAACATTTTCCTACCCGGCCCATCCCGTAGACACCCATAGTTTATACCCAACCAAACCCTGAAAAATGACGCAGAAAATGAGTTTTCAAGGTAAACATTTTACTCCATTCCAAATTCTATGGGTCAGTTTTTCTTCTTTTGATATGTAAAAATTAAAGATATAGACCTTACTTCCTACAATGAGCTTAAATAAATTTGTTTCTACCAAAAAAATCACAATTTTTGGCATATAAATACCTAATAATGGTAACATAACATGTCAAAAATCATAAAACATCGATTTACTGGAAAAATAAATTTAAAAAAATGAAGGAAAATGAAGTCAAACCACTGTTTATTGGACTCAAAATGATTTTTCAAGCTAAACATTTTACTCCATTCCAAATGCTATGGGTCCATTTTCTTCTTTTTGATATGTAAAAAACTAAGGTCATACCTTACTACAATGAGCTTAAACAAATTTGTTTCTCCCAAAAAAAATTACAACTTGTGGCATATAAATGCCTAAAAATGGCAATATAACATGTCAAAAATCATAAAACATCAATTTACTGGAAAAACACATTTAGAAAAATTAAAGAAGAATGAGATCAAACCACGTGTTTGTTGGCTTCGAACCTCTGCCTGAGCGCATCGGCCTAAAACAAAAAACAGAGAAAATTAACGCCTTAATTAGAAAGGCGATGATATGAAGAAAAGTGGAGATCGAATCAATGGTAGAGATTACATCAGAATAAAAGAGGTGACGATGAACGGCCCAATTGAGAGTGTCTCTGAGAGCACGCCTGTAGAGGATCCGAACTCTCTCCTTCTGTGCTGCTCTTCTCGCTACGTACCACGCTGATGCTACTCCGCTCATCGCGCTTCTCTTTCTCCCTCCTAAATCTTTCAGTGTGCTCTCCGTTTCTCCTCTTTGCTTTGAATTTCCCCAAATCATGAATGTTGGAGCTTACGACGTCGTTTGATCTTCTTTTTTTGGGTTTTCATAAGAGTCAATTTTGCAAAAATAAAAAATTTGCCATTTTCAATAATCTTTTGTTAAAACATACTTTATTATCCGTGATGTTTCCGTCAAGGTGGGCTAACAACATGAGAACTTCGTTTATAGCCCATCGGGCAAAATAAATTTCATCAGGTAGCTCATAAATTGACCCATATAAGTTATAGCCTAAAAATAATGACAAGTGCTAGCCGGAAACTTTACTTATCGAATTCTCTCGCCGGAAATCCAGCCAGCCAACTATGACCATGACTGCTCCTCTCGCTTTCCTCTTCTTCCTTAGTAGTCACCGCCAGAATTAACCACTGGCTGACGACGGTATTAGTTCACATCAATTTCCCAAGCAATGATTTAATCCTTAAAATAAATTTCACCAACAGAAGGTGATGGGGGCGTTGAAAAATCTTACTTTAAAGAAAGTGCTTTCCTCATTTATATCTACTTTTAGTTCTAGGCTTTGAATTTTGTTATTATTTATTTGTTTAATTTTTGATCTGGGGTATAGGGTTCTTATTAATTTGCTTTAATTACACAAGTAGTTAGTCGGCCTTTTCTTGAGATTTTTGGGATGCGCGTTTGAAGTTTTGTGCAACTCGGGCTTTCTTTTTCTTTTCACATAACAAGGTGCCATGTTGTAACGGTTAAGTAATCTTGATTTTTCAGCCTTGGGATCTGATTTTGATTTTGGTGCTAGGGATCTGAAAAAGGTATTTCTCGGTGCTAGCTGTGAGCACGTGATTTTTGCTTCACGAAAACTACTCCAAAAGAAATCAAAAATAAATAAAAAAATTCTTTGTGTACAATTTTTGAGAATTTGCGTGATATTTTGGATAATTATTTGTATTTTTTCTGTGAATGCTTATCTTATTTTTTTTTGTTAATTAAAAAATATAAAAATATATATTTCATTTGCATTTAGGACTTAATTTTATAATTAGGAGTAATTAAGTAAGTTTTACAAAAATAAAAAAATCACAAAAAATAACGTACTTCGCATTTTAGTGTTTAATGTCAAAATTGTGTGATTTCTTTTAATTTAATATTTAATTATTTGTGATAATTACTACTTAGAGTTAATTAATATTGTTAGGATAATTTGGTCGAGGTTAAATTTAGGTTTTTATTTTTATTTTAATTGGGAAAGAAAATTGAAAAGGAAAAGAAAATAAGAAGAGGAAAATCGGATTTGGGCCAATTCCAATTCAATTCACCCAAGCCCAAACCAAACACCCTTATATCCAACCAAAATACCCACAAACCAAGCTCAAACCCTTAAAAAATCTGATCCACCCCATCTCCCCACTCAATCTTGACCGTTAATCTATAGTTGATCCAACGGTCCGGAACTCACCCATTTTTTTAATATAAAAACTATTCAAAAAAAAAACTCACCCCCTCATTTTTAAACTCCTCATTCTTCCACTTCTCTCATATCTCTCTAAGCTTAAAACCTCTCTACCTCCCTCTTCTCCCTTCACCGCCGCCGCCGCCATCGAAATTCTTTTCCGGCGGCGGCCTACTTCTAAATTCCCTCAAATTCACACAATCTTCTCCTCTTCTCCTCCTCTACCTCATCTTATCAAACAAACTCCCCAAAGCCCAACCAAAATTCGTAGATCTTAGATCTAAAAAAGTCAAAACCCTAGATCTACCCCCTTTTTTTATGCATTTTCCTAGCCGTTAAAAAATTCTCCGGTCAAGATCTCCCATCAAGGATCTTAGATCCAAGACGAGAGTCTTGATTTGAGGATTTTTTTCATGGTTAGACCCATGTAATTTTGTTATTTAATTTCCACCTTCCTTAATTTATTTATGCATTTATATTTTTCGCATTTTTATTCTCGTTATGTATGTTATTTTCTGTATTTTTTATTTTTATTTATTTTCTATTTTTTTATTTATTATTATTTATATTCTGCACAATTTTTTTTAATATTTATTTTGTCCGAATTTTATTTATTTATTTATTCTGTTTAACGCATTTTTTTAACCTCTGTTATAATTAATTAATTACTTAAGTCATAGTTAACTAAAATATGGAAAAAAGATGTGTAGATGGATTTAATTAGATAAAAATGATAAATAAAAAAATTATTAAAAAAATATAGTATTTAGATTCCGCTTTTATTTTTATTTTTTTTTACATCTCATCAATTTAATTACTGTTATTCTATTAAATATATTATGTAGTTATTAATGGGTTGTACTACTAATATATCAAGTAGTGGTAGGGTAGAAAGTGCACTACTTAATTTAATAACAAGTAGTGATATATTAGAAATTGCACTACTTAATTTAAATAACAAGCAGTGGAATGGTAGAAATTGCACTAATTTTAAATAACAAGTAGTGGTAGAGTAGAAATTACACTACTTAATTTAAATAATAGCACTAGCTTAGTGGAAGATTTAAAAATGAAAAGATAATTTGATAATGGAGAATGCATTAATAGAAATTGCCTATTTAAAGGCTGAATTTGAGATATTAAAAAGATAGACAAGGGAGAATCTGAGAGGAGAAAAACATTCTGAAAATATTGAAATATAGAGAAGATTATAGATTTTGGATAGATAAAAATATACAGAGATTTAAGAGAAGAAAATTCTGAAAAATAATCAAAAATAGCTAAATATTTGAAGAAATATTGTTTCATTGGTGCATTTTTATTTAATTTCAAAGTTTCGAATTCCTTTGATCTTGGTTTGAACTGGTTTTCTGGTGCTGATTTGCTATTCTCCTGCTGCTGAGTCCTCATTTTTCTGTTCTATTTTCCAATTCAGGTACATATTTTTGAACCTCAATATCATATAAAGTTGGCAGAAATGAAAAAATGAAAAAATGAAAAACTGGAAGCCCAACTTCATGGAAGTTTTAGTAGTTATTGTATTTGCCTTATAATTGATTGTAATGGTTTAAACCATAATTAGAATTATTTGTTTAAGTGATTGAATGTATAATGGACTGCATAGATTGTATCTTTCAGATTCGTTCCAGTAGTTATAAAATAGGTTCAAATGGTTTTGTGTATCAATCGGTTATTCAGTAGTCTGTTATGAAATAGTGAGCCGTGGGAGTGATTAACGTTTGTTCAAAATAATCCGAAAATAGTGTTCAACATGTTTGTATATAGTGTTAAACGGAGCTATATGATCAAATTGTTCTATTCGAATCATGTTTCCAGTTTGATTGTCACCTTTAGTAGTAGTATAGTAATTCACCAGTAGATTAAGGAATGAGGAAGCATAAGCTTTAAGAGTTAGAATCAAATCCGATTAAATTATGTATCAAACTTCTTTCCTTGGATTTTAGTAAAATAATTAGGTTCAATGAGGTTTTAAATTTCCTGCATAACGGTTTAAATGGAAAAATCAGTATTATCTTTATTTGTAATAAAAAAATCTGCTTGATAACTTCGGACCTCCAGGCATCTGTTTATGGCCCTATTTGAGTTTAATTGTTGAATAAGAATACATAGTCTAACAATATAAGTTTGGGCTTCGAGTTAGGTAGCGGGTTCAAATTAAGAGGGATCCCCTTTTTTATTTGAATTCGGACTTGAACTCGAGGCCCGAATTTATAAACATGTAATTAGTTAGGACTTTTTCTTCATTTTTAGAGACAAATAAATAGAAAACCATAGTCATTTTAGGATATCCTTAAATGATAAATGAGACGAGCCTCGCCAAATAAAAATGTAAATTGCGGGGCCCTCGATAAATATATATATATATTAATTACTTAGACTTCGGGATAGGCCGTTTAACAAAATTTCACGGCCTTCCCCAAAATAATAATACGCTAGTCGCTTTAGGCGCGCTTTTAATAATTTACCTTCCTAAACTCGGGTGCACATTTATGTGACCCAAATCCAAATCTCAACGGAGTCAAAATACGTCAATAACCACGGGTACATTGATGTGACGTGGTTCGAGATGTGTTTTCACGACGTTGTAATTTTCTTTAAAATAACGATAATATTAAAAACGGTTAAAGGTTAAAATTTGTACATAGGTTTGAGCATGATTAAAAATCAGATAAATAAGCTGAATATGATAGTTAAGCGACCGTGCTAGAACCACGGGATTCGGGGGTGCCTAACACCTTCCCTCGGGTCAACAGAATTCCTTACTTAGAATTTCTGGTTCGCAGACTTCATTTGGAAAGTCGAAAATTTCCTCGATTTGAGATTCAAGATAAACCGGTGACTTGGGACACCAAAAGCCAAACCTTTTCCAAGTGGCGACTCTGAAATAAATAAATAATCTCATTTCGAATAATGTCACTTTAAATTGGAAAAAACTCCCCTTACACATCATCCCTCGGGGTATGTGTGCGTAAAAAGGAGGTGTGACAGCTCTGGCGACTCTGATGGGGACACGAACCTAGAACTTCGGTTCAGGGTTCAAGAATTCGAGCTTAGAATAGCTGTTATATTTGGCTTTATCTGATTTTCCTACATGTTCCATGCTATATGTGCTAAATGTTTTACCGCTTTGATATTTGGTGAATTGTATATATAAACTGCTACGAAACCCTTCCTCCTTCTAAGTCTTCTACATCATGGAGAAGGGTGCACTTCATGTAGCTTCTCTTCTATTTAGAGTCATATCCCATTTAGAACGAGGTTCGGATAAGTTGCTAAGCCGGCGAAGCTTCTGTATCCTCGGTACGCTGCCCCCCCCCCCGGCTTGAGTTGTCCGCTCGGGTAAGCCAGGTCTAGATCAATAAACCTAGAAGAACAAAAATTCATGTCGGATCCCTAGTAGGACGTTTGTTTGCATCACATGCATTTGACTTAGGGGACTCAACACAGGGGTTGGGTCCGTATAGGACAGGTGACCTGAAATGAATTGACCATCATGATGCATCTTACGTGCTACTTGCCCATTTATTTGCTCGGCTTTGCATGTTGACCGACTTGTCTAAATGAGTGAAAATTGAAAAATAAGCAGTGTTAGGACTAAGTGAGGGTGACCATTTGTTTTGAAAAACCCAATGCCCAAATAGTACCGAAATGCTGCCGGACTTTTGAAAAATAAAAAAAAAACATTGAAAAAAAATAGAAAGAAAATTGTTGTTCAAAATAGTTTTTGATTTTGGCAACTCTCACCGAACTACGCGGGTCTGATTCTCACCGGATATGAGATACGTAGGCAAACCTCATCGGTTCCGACCCCAATTTTCAAAAAATCCAAAAAATATTTTTCTTTACTTCCTTCTTTAAAATCTTTCCTTAGAAAAAAAAAATGGTTTCTTTCTTTCTAACGTCTTTCATACGAAAAAATAAAAATCAATGAAAATTAAAATCCAAAATACGGGTTTCTTTTATTTTCAAATATTTATCCAAAAAAAAAACATCAGAAATAAAAATCCAAAAAATACTCCTTAGATGTCTTTCTTTCATAAATGTCAATAAAAAAATTGAAGTCCAAAAAAAAAATTGCTTTTCTTCAGAAGTATTTTTGTAAATAAACAAAAACTCAAAAATCCAAATTATTTTCTTAAAAGTCCCTCTTTCAAAGATTAAGAAGAAACTTCCAAATCCAAAAAAAAAAACAAAAAAAAAATATTTTCTTTCTTATTTAGAAAAGGAGAAAATAAATGAAAATTCAAACAAAAAATATTTTTTCTTTTTACTTCTAAAATTCCCAAAACTCCAATCGAAAGAAAGGGAATATTTAGAAGTCTTTCAAAAATAATCAAAAGAAAAATCCAAAAAAAAAAAAAATCAAAAATGTTTTTCTTTGGCCTTAAAGCTTTCATGGTTTGAGTTTTATAAAAAGAAGAAAAAAAAGTTAGTTTACTCCATTTCCAATCTTCCTGAACTACGCAAGATCTGATTCATGCGGGGTCATGATACGTAGGCAATCCCCATTGGATTCGATCATATCCATAGAATAAATTTTAAAAAAATAAAAAAAAAAGAGTGCCAAAAAATAAAAGAGCGGCAGAAACAAAAAAAATCAAAAGTGAAAAAAAAAAGAGCGAAGAAAAAAAGAGTGAAAAAAAATATAAAATAAAATAAAAGGAAAGAGGTACATACTGAAAGGACTTATGGTCGGAATGATTTGTGAAGCTGAGGAATGTGATCCGACACTGAAGGTCATTGCAGCAATTGCCGAGACAGAAGGAAAGCCAAAAAATGGTCGCCAAGCAGGAAAGTTCCCCATCAGACGGGAGCCTCGGTAGCCATTCTTGCTATTCTTTCTGCATCCGGATTATCTCAGGGTGTGATACGGATGTTTTACTTTATTGTCTTACTTTCCAAAGTAAACCCTTCTATCTTCAAAACTGAATAAAAAAATCAAAATAAAAAAAATTAAATAAAATTAATATTTCATTGTTCAGGAATGTCTCTTTTCTTAATCTTGTTATTTTTCTTATTCTTTTTTCAGTTCTGTTAAATGCAGATTTCAATAACATGACATGCTTGCGGACTTCATGCCCGGATCCTGAAAGTTGTCAGACCTCGAAATAATGAGTCAAGAGTCAGAATGCAAAGAGGATAAAGTTTAAGGAAATAAGACAAAGAGTTGGGACAACTGAAGAAAAATTGTCTCCTGAATTGGAAAAGGTCCATACATTACAACAAGAGTAATGCCAAAAGAGTGTGTTGTACTTGGGACACATTGAAAGAAATGTCCCTGAAATAACTGCTCATGCAAATGCATCCAAAAGGTACTATGTTGGATCCTCCATATAGTTATAATATTCTCCGGTTGGGATGACGAAGGCTTTCATTCTCGCTACCCAAACACAATCAACCCTTTGCAAACTCATTTGAGTCGGTTACTCTTGTTTAATTACCCTCTTTGGAACCTGAAAGTACTATTGAAAAAAAAAAGATACGGAAAAAAAGGAAGAAAAGACAAAGAAAACGAAAAAAATGAGAAAAAATGAAAAAAAAATGGAAAAGGAAAAGAAAAAAATGGAGTTCCCTGAACTACATTCGACTTGATTCCGAAAGGATATGTAGGCGGCCTCTCTCTAGGGTTCAGTCACACCAAAATAAAAATCCAAGGTCCCCTCCCGAAAGTGAAACTGGGGCAAAAGTTATAGTGGTTCGGCGGCGGTTCGCCAGAAAGGTTCCAAAGTTGTAATTCCATCCAAACCCTTTTTACCCGAATCCTGTTCAAGTCCTTCCGATCAATCGCTGAGAATATTTTAAGGATCAGAGAATACAGCTACTTGGACCCGATGCAATCCAAGTTGAAAAATAAAATAAAATAAGAGAGTCTTATTGGTGAAAATCCACATGGGCACCGTAAGGCGATGGTAAGCAGAGAAAAATCAAAATGAGAGAGTCTTGTTAGTGAAAACCCACACGGGCACTATAAGGAGATGATGAGAATAGAAATGAGTAAGGTCAGCTCGTGAAAACTCACAAAGGGCGCCCCTGATCGAAAAGAGGATCCTCACAGCCATCGGCGCCGACAAAGTCCTGGCAAGGTTTCTCGAATTTTGAGGCAAAAGTTGTGATGCATTTCTGAGAGTCGGACGGTTTACACAGATCAGACATCTAGTCCAAAAGGCATGTCATGTTCATTGAAGTCCGCATGTACTCCAGATAAGTCATTCTCTCCTTTTCCCGAAAGGGACACTTCTTGTTTTAAACTCATTCTCCATTCCATTGTTTTTTTTTTCTTTGAATCCCTTTCGGTCTAACACTCTTTCGAAACTGAGACAAATAAAGGATGGCAAGATTGATTTACAGGGTTCTCATTTGGTGCGGGCTAATGTGCCAAAGATACCCAGGCTCAGCAGGTGCATCAAGTCGACCTCGATTGGCCATGTCGGCCGATGCTCCGGAATTGAAAACTCTTGGAAGGAGAAAATCAAATCGAAGTGCTTATAAAGGCAAATGAAGTGAAAAAGGTTGAGTCCCACGTGGCTAACCATCTCGGCAAAGAGTTGAAAAGTCAAGGTACCCCCAATGCTCTGAATTTGAAGTTGGAAAAAAGAAGCCAGAAAAGAATGGCATACAAAGGTGAAATAAAGTTGGAAAAGGTAAGTGCCACGCAACTAGCCGTTGCAGCAAGTTTGAGGAGCCAAAATTTCCCTCATACTCCAAAAAAAAAAAAAAAAAAAGATATGTCAGAAAGGAAAGGCCTACGGAGGCAAAGTAAAGTCGAAAATGTTGAGTTCCACCGACCAACCATCATGGCAAGTCTGGGAAAACCATAAGTTCTCAGGGCTTAAATGAAATCGGTCCCCAGGAAACAAGCAGTTGCAATTGAGTTCTTCATCAAAGAAGTCGTGTCGGGATCAAAACAATGAAGGCCACAAAACTAACCACCGTTTCGTACTAACAATTGTTCTTTGTTTGAAAACAGGAAACGGGTGCAATCCAAAAGCGACCTTGCAAGAAGAAGGTGCAACCAAAGAGAAACTGCACAAGGGCTAGAAACAACTTTGCAGCAATAATCAATCCAAAAGGGAAGTCTCTTCCAAATTCTTTCCTGCATTTTTACTCATTTTTCTTAAATAAAAAAACAAAAAAAAATAATGGAAAAAATAAAAAAGAAGAAAGAAAGAAGAAAATAAGTAAAAATAAAAATCCCAAAAGAAAATTCATGGTAGCATAGGGTCTCATTCCCTAGAAATCCTGGCATAACCCAAGGAGCTTTTTTCATTCCAAATCCCGGCCAAAAAACCGAGGATCTCCCTGGCATAACCCAAGGAGCTTTTTCTTTCCAAATCCCGGCCAAAAAACCGAGGATCTCCCTGACATAACCCAAGGAGCTTTTTCTTTCCAAATCCCGACTAAAAAACCGAGGATCTCCCTGACATAACCCAAGAAGCTTGTTCTTTTCCAAATCCCAGCAAAAAAAAACGAGGATCTCTCTGGCATAACCCAAGGAGATTTTTCTTTCCAAATCTCGGCCAAAAAACCAAGGATCTCCCTGGCATAACCCAAAGATCTTTTTCTTTCCAAATCCCACCTAAAAAATCGAGGATCTCCCTAGCATAACCCAAGGAGCTTGTTCTTTTCCAAATCCCGGCCAAAAAACTGAGGATCTCCCTGGCATAACCCAAGGAGCTTTTCCTTCCCAAATCCCGGCCAAAAACCGAGGATCTCCCTGGCATAACCCAAGGAGCTTGTTCTGGCATAACCCAAGGAGCTTTTTTCGAGGATCTCCCTGGCATAACCCAAGGAGCTTTTTCTTTTCCAAATCCCGGCCAAAAAACCGTTCCAAATCCCGGCCAAAAAACCGAGGATCTCCCTGGCATAACCCAAGGAGCTTTTTCTTTTCCAAATCCCGGCCAAAAAACCGTTCCAAATCCCGGCCAAAAAACCGAGGATCTCCTTGTCATAACCCAAGGAGCTTTTTCTTTTCCAAATCTCGGCCAAAAAACCGAGGATCTCCCTGGCATAACCCAAGGAGTTTTTTTTTTCCAAATCCCGGCCAAAAAACCGAGGATCTCCCTGGCATAACCCAAGGAGCTTTTTCTTTCCAAATCCCAAGGAGCTTTTTTTTTTCCAAATCCCGACCAAAAAACCGAGGATCTCCCTGGCATAACCCAATGAGCTTTTTCTTTCCAAATCCCAGCCAAAAACCGAGGATCTACCTGGTATAACCCAAGGAGCCTTTTCTTTCCAAATCCCGGCCAAAAAATTGAGGATCTCCCTGGCATAACCCAATGAGCTTTTTCTTTCCAAATCCCGGCCAAAAAACCGAGGATCTCCCTGGCATAACCCAAGGAGCTTTTTTTTTTCCAGCATAACTTGGATCCATTCACAAGGATACACAATCCTGATTTGATCTCTTAGATATGTGTCGCAACTAACTCACGAAATTTTCCTAGTGAAAACTAGGGCAGAAAATTTCGTTCGTTTGTTTGTTTTGGTATCTTAAGCAGGTTGAAATCAAGACATAGGGTGCGAGATGACCCCTGGAATGAGTTTCAATCCAGAATAAAGAAAATAAGAAAGGAACAAAAAGAAATGAACTCAAATGTGAAGCACACAAGGGTGCAAATCGCTCAAGATATGATTGAAGTCACAAGCTTCGCACGTCCTGCCTTGATCCAAAGCCGAAGAAAAACCCAGCACCTACAACTGACGAGCATCAAGATTCAGATCGGAGTCCACAGCAAAATCAGCAAAGGCTCAAGATCAAGTTTCAAGAGAATTATAGATAGGAATCTTGTAACTCATAGCTGATAGGCATATCTAGTTTAGTTTTGACTTTCCTTTTGGTGTAATAAGAGGGTCAGCAAGTAACAGCAGCAACAACAACAGTAAACACAGCTTCATGGTAGTCCCAGCTACCAAAACTTCCCGAACTACATTGACCTGATTCCCTTTTAGCCAGGGATATGTAGAAGACCTTCGAAGCAGAGGTTCGGTCAACTCTCTTTCAAAAAATGCTTCACACGGAGTAGCCAAACGAGCAAAAATCGCTCGTATCCGCTCACTTTTTCTTTGCACGAAAATTCTTCGTGTTTTCAGACAAAGAGGGGCAGCTGTGAGCACGTGATTTTTGCTTCACGAAAACTACTCCAAAAGAAATCAAAAATAAAAAAAAATTCCTTTGTGTACAATTTTTGAGAATTTGCGTGACATTTTGGATAATTATTTGTATTTTTTCTGTGAATGCTTATCTTATTTTTTTTGGTTAATTAAAAAATATAAAAAAATATATTTCATTTGCATTTAGGACTTAATTTTACAATTAGGAGTAATTAAGTAAGTTTTACAAAAATAAAAAAATCACAAAAAATAACGTACTTTGCATTTTAGTGTTTAATGTTAAAATTGTGTGATTTCTTTTAATTTGATATTTAATTATTTGTTATAATTACTACTTAGAGTTAATTAATATTTTTAGGATAATTTGGTCGAGGTTAAATTTAGGTTTTTATTTTTATTTTAATTGGGAAAGAAAATTGAAAAGGAAAAGAAAATAAGAAGAGGAAATCGGATTTGGGCCAATTCCAATTCAATTCACCCAATCCCAAACCAAAACACCCTTATATCCAACCAAAATACCCACAAACCAAGCCCAAACCCTTAAAAAATCTTATCCACCCCATCTCCCCACTCAATCTTGACCGTTAATCTATAGTTGATCCAATGGTCCGGAATTCATCCATTTTTTTAATATAAAAAATATCCAAAAAAAAAACTCATCCCCTCATTTCTAAACTCATCATTCTTTGACTTCTCTCACATCTCTCTAAACTTAAAACCTCTCTACCTCCCTCTTCTCCCTCCACTGCCGCCGCCACCACTGTCGCCGCCGCCGCCGCCATCGAAATTCTTTTCCGGCGGCGGCCTGCCTCTAAATTCCCTTAAATTCACACAATCTTCTCCTCTTATCCTCCTCCACCTCATCTTATCAACCAAACTCCCCAAAACCCGATCAAAAGTCGTAGATCTTAGATCTAAAAAAGCCAAACCCCTAGATCTACCCTCTCTTTTTTTTGTGCATTTTCCTAGCCGTTAAAAAATCCTCCGGTCAAGATCTCCCATCAAAGATCTTAGATCCAAGACGAGAGTCTTGATTTGAGGATTTTTTCACGGTTAGACCCATGTAATTTTGTTATTTAATTTCCACCTTCCTTAATTTATTTATGCATTTATATTTTTCGCATTTTTATTCTCGTTATGTATGTTATTTTCTGTATTTTTTATTTTTATTTATTTTCTATTTTTTATTTATTATTATTTATATTTTGCGCAATTTTTGTTAATATTTATTTTGTCCGAATTTTATTTATTTTTTTCTTCTGTTTAACACATTTTTTTAACCTCTGTTATAATTAATTAATTACTTAAATCATAGTTAACTAAAATATGAACAAAAGATGTGTAGATAGATTTAATTAGATAAAAATGATAAATAAAATAAATATTATTAAAAAAATATATTATTTAGATTCCGTTTTTATTTTTATTTTTTTTACATCTCATCAATTTAATTACTGTTATTCTATTAAATATATTATGTAGTTATTAATTGGTTGTACTACTAATATATCAAGTAGTGGTAAGGTAGAAATTGCACTACTTAATTTAATAACAAGTAGTGATAGGGTAGAAATTGCACTACTTAATTTAAATAACAAGTAGTGGAATGGTAGAAATTATACTACTTTTAAATAACAAGTAGTGGTAGGATAGAAATTGCACTACTTAATTTAAATAATAACACTAGCTTAGTGGAAGATTAAAAATAAAAAGATAATTTGATAATGGAGGATGCATTAATAGGAATTGCCTATTTAAAGGCTGAATTTGAGAGATTAAAAAGATAGACAAGGGAGAATCTGAGAGGGGAAAAATATTCTGAAAATACGGAAATATAGAGAAGATTATATATTTTAGATATCTAAAAATATACAGAGATTTAAGAGAAGAAAATTCTGAAAAATGATCAAAAATAGCTAAATATTTGAAGAAATATTGTTTCATTGGTGCATTTTTATTTAATTTCTGTGACGATCCAAAGGGTCATCACCTATTTTTCTCATCTGTTCCGTATTTCCGAGGCATTGAAAACCTCATTTTATATTACCTCGATTTGCATGCGCAGTCCGGGCGCGTAGCCGGAAAATTTTTATGTTGAAATATGTGAATTCCGTGAAAAATTTGAAGAATTTTGATATTAATATTGATATAGTTGACTTTGG